>CM023947.1:5937325-5969133 GCA_013407115.1 Glycine latifolia
CAATACTAACCACTGCTTTCACTAACATAGCAATACTAACCACTGCTTTCACTAACATAGCAATACTAACCACTGCTTTCACTAACATAGATAACTAAACAAAATTTGGAAAGCTTGAACTTTTGCTACAGTCAGTCATTGACAGATTAAGAGTAGCAGTAGTAGCAACACTATCTATAAATCAAAGAAAGCATATTTGAGTAAAAGTAGACCTCTATTTCTTACATTAGAATATGTATCAACTTTCACATCCACTGTAGTATTTCCACTCTTGTAGAGTGTAGTTATGTCACCAACAAAAATTTGATCCTTCTTCAATCCGGTTGCTATAAGCCCCTGCAAAATGGAAATTAGAATTTCAAATCAGGAACAATAGACAGGAGGACGGACTGAAGGTTGCAGTCATTTTAGACTATTTGATGAAATACAGAAATTAATGCAAGTTTCCAATTTCCTTGAGTAATTCATCCTCTTTAGCGCTCACAAAAATGTGTAAACAACCCATGAAATGAAAGGTATGTGCAGCCAACTTTATAAGCCCAACTTGCTCAAGAAAGGAGCAAGCAATATTCATCCTCTCCAACAGCACTGTATTTGGAAGTACAATTCCACATGGGGGAGGGGGGAAGTTTAGATGACACAAATGATTTGTAAGTACACATAATTAGTTATTTATAGATTTCGATGATGTCTTCCAGAGTTTAGTATATTTGTTAATAACCTTAAATAGATAAAACATGATTCCTTATGAAAAATAATATTTCTATAGGAATCCAGCAGTTAACTTTATCTCACAACCCATGATATTTGACTATAACTAAATTCAAATATTATTTTAAGGAATGCAATGTTATTAAATTAATATCATCAACAAATTAGTTATTATATTAAATCTATTCATTCTTTCTCTCTGCCTTTTTTTACTCAATAGTTGAAAAACAAAGAATGATGAAAAATGGATGTGATGAACTTTTATCCTTGCATAATTAGCAATAATTGAATGCAATGCACTTACCCTCAGATTTTCAGAAGAACCATGTTACTGTTTCATGGCTGGTCAAAAGGAAGAGAATATATAAAAATAAATAAATAACCAGCAATCACTATCTTCATACCTTTTTAATTATATGTTAAGTATATGACATATACTATATATGTGCTTGTGACTGCATGTGTGACTAAGATCAGAGCATATTCGAGTAAAAGGATTTTATATCTATTAAGCGTCAATTGCAATGAGAAACTGAATACAAATAATTAAAAAAAAAAAAGATAATAGCAGATAGTGGGTTATGCATTACCAATCCAGCGGAGTTTGGAATTGACAAGCTAAACTTGTGATCAAAGTTGTAATCCTTGTACAAAAGATCTGCAAAGGAACAAGATTATTTACAACGTAATGCTTCTGATACATTTTACAAAATTTAGATGTGACTTGATATGAAATACAGAGAAGTCAACAATCTAGATTTTCAGCCATAGATGTCATGTGACAATCAGAAAGGGGTTTTGAAAGAAGGAAAATTTTAAAGACAAATAGTTGGCTAGCATAGTTTCATATACAACAGACCATGCTTTCAGGGGCTTGGTCAACAATGCAGGTGATGCATTGAGAAAGTCAGTGATCTTGTAAAATGAGAATGTCTATTGAACTTGTTCATGATATTTGGGTTAGATAAGAAGTCTCAATTGATAAGTAAATCAAAAGTGGACAGTGATAAGAAAATTAGTCATGCAACAGAACATAGAGATCTGAAAAACCAAATTATTGAATATCACTAGGCATGAAGGCAATCACAAAATTAGTTGTGGATGTTAACCATATCATGTCCTACATATCTAAGTGAGGGGTGAAGTAATGAATTGTGATACACAAATCAACATGTTATTTGTCATTTCTATGCTATGCGATTACCTATTTGCACCCAGAAACTAGCAACAGGATGTTGTATAAGTGTCTATAGCAGTTGATAACCATTGATGAGTTCAAAGTACAAATAAAAAGCATCTTCGAGCAATGACATAATATGTTATGATTCCAAATGAAATTTACCTTTTGCCCTTTTTCCAATCTCAGAAAACGGTGCAGGACCATTGGCCATAGTGAATCAGAATGAAATGCAGAACCCTGTGAAACACAATTACTATTTTATACTTTAAATTGTCAATTTCACTATTTCAGGAAATAAAATTGATAAATAAAAATCAGGACAAAAACAAGGCAGAATAACAATCATAACAATACAATGCACTTGGGTGCATGTGTGCAAATGCAATATTTCCTATGTAACAAAAGATTAGAAATAAAATGATCCAGCAAGACAGATCATCCTGGATATCACTGGATGAAGAGAGGTGGAACAATGAGTTTTTACACAAATACAGCACTATTGTATGCATGTCATGATGTCAATATATGTGTAACCGATAAATATAAACGGTAAATTGATACACGAAAAGATAATGTTCAGACTCTTCTGAGCAACACCGAGTGACTCAATAGGACAACAAAGTTGAAGCCTCTGGAATTTATTAGTCACATTAATGCATAGGAATTCTACTTTGTACTCTACCCAACAGAAGCATTTATGTTCCTTCAAGCTACCCAACCCTGACTATTGCTATTATAAAAACAATACACCACAATCCTTCAGTGCAACCACGGGGTATTTTTCAGAATGATGATTTTATTACTAATCTTTTGTTACATAGGAAATATTGCATTTGCACATATGCACACAATCAGTATAGGTTCAGAGGAACTTGAGATACAAAACTGGGGGAGTTGTGAACATGAGATGAGCATGTACGTTATTTTCACACGCGCAAGTCAAACTACAGAATAAAATACGATTCCACCCACCCTTGACAAAAAATTGTGCTAGCAGCTTCTCAATACACTCCACTAGTTCGCTAAGAGACACTACATTATTAAACTACTGTGTATCGCATCTTTTTATTTTACACGCACCAGATGCTCGACAAAATACCCAAATGAGAGAAAATAACTCTTACGGGCACAAACGATCGCAATCAAAAGCAAGCCAATATCAAGAGATCCGGAGTAACAAAGAAAAAGGAAGAAGAAAAAAAAGTGAAATAAATCTGAAAAGTGATGATGATAGAAGGAGTAACGGTAAAGGGTTGCAATACTAAGATGCAGAAGCCTTACAGAGAATGAATGAATGCGTGAATCGGAGAGAAACCGACGCCGCCGCCAAAGGAAGAGTCTGTGTGGGCTGCGCAAAGGTCCGGTCTCAACTCTAAACTCAACCGAACTCAAGACGGTGACGTGGCCTATTCACACCTAGACCTGTGCTTCGTTAAAATAAAAAAATAAAAGAAGAGAAATCAACACTACGAATCTCATTGGTTGGTGGGGACAGACTCTAGACTCAATTGATACTGCTTTTTATGCCATTGGTTTCTTGTGACGCCACTCTTTGCCACTCTTTACCAATACCCGAATCTCAATTTGTAGTCACTTTGGTTGGCTCTAATATGTTGCCGTCTGCTTAGTCCTCACATATTGTTGTCTAGCTAGTCATCCATGATCATTGTCATAATAAACATTTTCTATATATATATATATATATTTGCATATGTTCCGGATGGCAAATTATATGTTTTTCATAAATATGTTTTAAAAAATTAATTTCATTTTATTATTAATTTCTTTCTCAACCGATTACTGTATTTTAGATCGTGATATTAATAAATTTAAATCATTTTAAATAAATATTGGCACGTTGTTAATGTGTTACATTTCAAAATTAAAAATATAAATTATTAAAAAAATTCATAATCGAAAAAACTTTTTTAATTAGAATCAGAAGCATTACTTAGTAAGAATTATTTTCGTACCAATTTGTATTAGGAGGTGTTTGATAAGAAATTTACCAGAAATCATGGATTTTGTGAATCATGAATTTTTGTTTAGTAAAAAAAAGTGGGAATCACGATTCTGGGAAATATAAATGAATAAAATCTGGATGATAATAAGAAATCTTAGAAATATTTATATTATTCAAATGGAATAGTATTTAATTTTGGGTGAATATTATTTATTTTCAGTTGACTATAATTTATTTATTACACATATTAATTTAAAATAATTTAATAACATTTTTATTGATAAAAAAATAAAATTGACGATTAATTTGGCCTAAAATTAGTTGTATACAATATTCATTCACTTGTTTTAAATGAAAATAGATCAAAATCTTCTATTGAGTTTTCTTGATAAAAAACATTTTAAATAAAAATAAATTGATTTGTTTAAATCTATCTAAAATTAATGATAGAATAAAAGATAATAGATTATAATGATAATGTAAATGATTATATATTTGAATTATCGAGTGATTAATGTTAGTAATTATAAAATTGATAGACATTATATTAGAAAATCAATCAATATGATACTTTTAATAAAAAAGGAATTAATAATTTTTTTATAAAAAAAAGAATTTAATATACTTATTAAAAGTACACCTAACTCTACTATGTAGCTTTGGAAACTCTAGTATCATTGTCTACAAAAGGGTGAATACAACCGTCTAGATCTAAAAAGTGAAAAGTTGTTCAATGCCATGCTGGGTCTTTTAAGTTTTCAGCCTCCGACACTGTATCCTACATTGCATTGCATCCGACCTGAATGATAATGAAGAAACCAAGGTTTTTCAGAAGCACTTGGATGAGTGCCTCACTACTAATTCCATTATATTGGCATCGATTCAGAACTTCATAGACAAAATAAAGATATGGACCCACACGAGATCATCAAACATCTTAAAAAGATGTATGGCGATCAAAGCAGGACGACTAGATTTCAATTATCTGAGGCTCTGTTTAGATCCTCATTGGTTGCAAATGAAAATGTTGGACCCTATGTTCTTAAGATGATTGATCTTATAGAACAACTTGAGAAGTTGGGGTGCACTATTAGGAAAGAGCTTTCTCAATATTTGATTATGCAGTCACTTTCTGATTCATTTTCACAATTTATTGTGAACTTCAACATGAATAAGATGAGCTGTAACTTGTATGAGATGTTTAATTTGTTAATTGATTATGAGAATCAAATTGCATATGAGAAGAAGAAAGAAACTTTCATATGAAACTTGTGAATCTTGTGACTATGAATCATATGAATATGAATCATATGAAACTTGTAAATCTTGTGACTATGAATCATATGAAACTTGTGACTATTGTCTGAAAAAAAAGGGATAAATAGTCATTTTCGTCCCTGAATGTGTAAATCACTTACAAATTTGTTCCCGAAAGATGCAAATTCAAATTTGTGTCGAGTGAAAAAAGTGTGACAAATCTATCCATCCGTTCACTTATGTCCATCACGATTAATTGAAAGAGCCTACGTGGCATATTCAGGGATGAATTTGTCAACTTCATACCCATTCAGGGATAAATTTGTCAACTCTCTACCCAAAATATAATTTAATCTTCATATTCTATTTTTTTTAATCATTGCAAGCATAAAATTATAATAAAACTTAAAAACTAGGATAGCAAGCATGAGTTAAAAAATATAATAATAAGCATAATTTGTTTGTTGCTCTTAAATTTCTATTACAACAACATTAGGTAATGACAAAATCAAGTTGAATCTTATTTTTTTGGTAATAATTAACTTAATGATTATGCATTTTTGTTTGAGTCTCATATTTTGGGAAAGGTACTGTCGCATTAGAAATTTCAAAGCAAAAATATGAGATAATACTTTACCCAAAATATGATGCTCAAACAAATTAAAATACACGATCATTAAATAAATTCTTACAAAAAAATGAGACACAACTTGATTTTGTCATTATCTAATATTTTTACAAATTTTAAAGCAACTTACAAATTATGCTTATTAATCAATATTATACTTATTATTATGTTGTTTTAACTTATATTTGCTTTCCTAATTTTTAAGTGTTTATTATAATCTTATACTTGCAAATAATTAGAAAATGGAGAATATAAAGATTTAATTATATTTTGGGTAGAGAGCTGACAAGGGCTGACAAACTCATCCCTGAATGTGCCACGTAGGCTTTTTCAATTAACGGTAACGGATAAAAGTTAACGGAATGATAGATTTGTCACACTTTTTTCACTTTCAAGGACAAAAATTTGAATTTCCATCTTTCGTATACAGATTTGTCGTCGCATTACATATTTAGGGACAAAAATGACTATTTATCCAAGAAAAAATGACCAAATCTCCCTTTATTAGAAGTCGAGAGAGAGCTAGGAATATTAAATGAAAGAAGAGATGAGTTTCTTAACTCATCATAAAGTAACTCAACATAAAGTTTGATACTTTTTGAAACTCATACCATACATTAGAGTTAACCTAGAGCACTAAAGGTGGAATAAATTATTATATTATTATTCTAATGGTTCTTGAAATTATTATTCTATTCTTCTAATGATTATTGAAAGTAAAAATATTTTGTATATATTTCATTTAATATTTTCTATATTTTTTATATGGTTATCACTAATATTTTGTTAATTTTTAATATATTATTTTATTTAATATATTCTCTATATTTTATATTTATTTATTAAATAATTATTTAAAATTTATTTTAAAAAATTGAAAACAAACAAATATTAACAATTTTCTTTTAAAATGGTAATATTTGAAAAAAAAATTACTACTTGAAATTCGTAAACAACATTACAACTTTGAAATCATAAATCCTAAAAAAATAACTAAAGTCGTGAATAATATTAAGATTTCAGTTTAAAAAGTAAAAAAAAATTATACAACTTTAATATTGTAAATTTAAAAAAATAATTAAACTGAAATAGTAAACTACTACTTAAATCGTGTTGAAGAAATGGATAGATAATTAGCTAGGGACCAATTACAAATTCTCGATGCAAGTCTGAATAAAACTAAAAAAGGGGGTATTTCATAAATATAATGTAAATATACACTATAAAGCGATGGTGAATCGAGAGAATATGAGACATCATATTAAAATTTTCTCAATGAGAAAGCTACTAATAACTTTCTCTATAACAACAAAAAAATGAGGAGATAAGTTAAAATATATGAATTAAATCCAATTGAGTCTTATCTTAATTGATATGTATAATATTAATTAATACCTAACAAGGTGTAATTATAATTGATATATATCGATATAGTTATTCTAATTTATATATAAAAAATATTTTAAATTGATAATAAATAATTTATAATGTGATATAAGATTATTTTTAGATAGTGACAAATTATTTTGAAAAGTTATTTGGAATTCAATTTACACCTATAAATTTACAATATAATTTTATTTTTGTTGTTTTTTTAACCCATTATTATGAGGTTGAGCCATGACACACTAGTAAAGTTGTGCCTTGGTAACTTATTGGTCAAGAGTTCGAATATAGAAACAGCTTATTTGCATATACAAGAATAAAATTCCATACAATATTTCTTCCTCTTACATTTGCATAGCAAGGAGTATCTGGACAATGAGTTATGTAGTTTTTATTTTTTTACCCAATATATGTAACGAAAATAAGATTATGTTGTACAATGTACATAAAAATTGTACTAGTGTTATTGTTATTTTTTTTTCACCCCCTACGTGTGCAACAAAAACACGATTATGTTCTACAAGTCTATAACGATATCGTATTTCCATGGAAAAGTTAGTTTTGGGATTATATAAAAACTCACCCACATGGATAGTGGGAATAACATTTTTGGTAGTGTTAATAATAGTTCCCATCACATCCATACAGAAGATCCCCTCTGCTTGAAAAATTGTGAAAGGTGTTGCTATTGGTACTACCATAATTTCTAATGGCATTACTCATGTGAATGCCTTTTAGCTATGTTATGAAATTACCATTTGGACATAAATACAACAAAATTATATTTATGTTAGCTATATAAGGGTGAAAAAAATAAATAACAATGAAAACATGATTCTGTTGTACTATTGTACAATAGAATCATTTTTGTTATTTGTGGGTGTAAAAAAAAAAAAACAATGAAAATACGATTTTTTTGTACATTGTACAAAAAAAATGGTATTTCCATTGCGTACATGGGGGTGAAAAAATTAACACAACGAAAATAAAATGTCGTTAGTTATATTGTGCGACAACAAAATCATATTTTAGTTGTTGCTTGTATTTTTTTTTCGTTTTTTACTAAATGAAATTGTATTTCCATTGCATACCCCTCCCCTTTCCTTTCGCTTCCCTTATAAACATAAATGGATCTAGACCACTCACAACAACACAAACACACACAACAACGTTGGCATGCATGCGTCACGAATCTTGACGGGTTGAGGTGGTGCGGTGCAAATCTTGACGACGGTTGTGTGCGATTCTGCTGAAGGACAAAGATAGGGTGTGCATGCGGGACGACAATGGTGATGGGGCACGATTGTTCTAGATCTGGCCAGGGTGGGGTGTGCTTGTATAGTGCTAGAAGACGACGGTAGTGACACTCAACAGAGGTGGAGGCGAGCAACATGCTTAATGACAAGGTGGGGGTGGCGTGAGGGAGAAGTTTGAGGGGAAGGGGAGGCCATTAGTACTTAGGGATGACATTGGATAGGGTTAAGGTAGGGTCCTATAGTATCGTCTTCATACACGTAGGTAATAATTTTAATCCTCATTCTCGTACTTGTTGGATACCTATATATTAGGGGTGTTCGCGGTCTGGATTGGATCGGTTTTGAAGCAAAAAACCATCCGATCCAATCCCTTCAGTTTGGTCATTTGATCATCCATTCGGTTTGAAATTTTTTTCAAATCCGATCCAATTTTTTTCGGTTTGGATTGGATTGGTTTTCGATTTTTTAAAAAGTCTAAAAATAAAACTCATGAGACTTATTTTTATCAAATAAGGAGTATCTAGCAGAAACAAACACATTTATTGAACAAAAACAAACATCATTTTCTAATGTTCATTGGACAAAATAAGGAGCAAGTAGTTATTAATTGGACAAAAAACAAACACCATTTTCTAATTTTTATTGGACAAAATATGATGGGAAATAGGCCCAAGTAGGTAAAGGGTAAGGTAAGGTAAGGTTTATAATTGGATCGGTTTGGATTGGATCGGTTTTCACCAGTCAATCCGAAAACCAATCCAATCCAGTGAAAATTTCCAGTTTTTTTCGATTTTCAGTTTTTCAATTTTCGATTATTTCGGTTATCAGTTTTTCGGTTCGGTCACTGCAGTTTGGATCGGTTGATAAACACCCCTACTATATATCCATACCTGCACCCACAAACCACATTTGACTTATGTATAAGATTAATATTAATAAATCAATAAAAAATAATTAGAACAATTACTGTAATTATAGTAAAATTTTATTCTTAAATAATTCAAACATAACATTAAAAACATATAAACATAATATTAAAAACAAACAAACATAACATTAGTTCGCCCAAACTCAAGTCATAAATAAACAAAATTATAAAGATAATCATTCAACATAACAATTGTTAAAGTTAATGTTCTAATCATTTAACAAAACCTCTGTTAAAGATTAGAGACTTGAAGTATTAGTCATAAAAATATAATTATTTTTCATGAAAATTATATATGTGTGAGTGTGGGCACACGCACGCACGCGCCGACGGATACTATAGTTCCTGTATCTGCATTTATATTTGGGTAAATTTATAGGTATATATCGGTCCCTTATCCCGTTCCAATATTGAGAGTAATTATGTGTCCGCTTGTGGATATTTTTGTAAGTATCCATATGATTTGGATACACTTTACCAAAAGAGAAATTTTGCCATGTGTCCGTAGTACCAATTGAAAAGTAGGTAACAATAGCAACACCCAACTCTTAATTCTGGCAAACAAAAGACCCCATCAACAGCACAAGCCCACAAAACCTGAACAGTCCACTAACAATTGTAATGGGACAAAGAGCTCATTACTCCAACAACCCGATAGCATAAAAATGAAACATTAAATTTGAGTCTCCCTAGCAATTATTCCTTTCATGCATATCACGTTCGCTAGGGGTAAGTCATAGACCCATATACAACTAGACTATCCACATACGTATCACTAACCACTTATGACTTAACCTATATACAAACTATTAAGATTCTTTTAGTTGGTTATTTTAATTATTTTTAATCTTGTTTTTTCCTTTCGTAATTTTTAATTAGTAGAGGTTAGTATATTTATTTTATGATTATCAATTAAAAATTAATAAATTTCATATTTGTTGGTTGCAAGAAAGGCAGTGCCTTGGTGCTAATAGGTTTAGCGCCTTGGGGCTTAAGCGTCTTTAAAACTAATTGTCAGAATCCTAAAAACTTATATGATTTTATTATATTATTAAATTAAAGTATAATACAAGTTAACAAATAAAAAAAATAAAAAGTTCCCTAACCCAATTTAATAACTGTCAATTTTTTAATCCCTAGGAAAATATATATAACTGATAATATTTTTTTTAAGTAGTAAATTATTTGTTAACTTGTACTATTATACTTTAATTTAATAATAAAATAAAATCATACAAGTTAGGAAATTTAAAGGTAGTATATTATCAGACGCTTAAAAAGAAGTAAATTATGATTCAAAGTTCAATTAGCAAAACAACTGGTAATTTTTTTATTCCGCAGGAAAATACAACTGCTAATTAAATAAGTTAAACATTTAATAGTTAATCAAAATAAAAATTAAAAACTAAAATGTTAAATTTAGTTGTAAAATGTTATCTGAAAAATTAAGCTATTAAGTTTATTATTTATAAATGTTTGATAAAATTAGTTACTACTTTAAAAAAATAGTTATTAAACAAAGATGGTAAATATAAAAGAACATAAAATACGAGTTTGTTGGTGGTAACGGTAATTAACTTACACAGGAGAAGGACTTCTTTAAGTTCTTTGTTTCTGTTTGCAGGTGACAGATTATGTATTCTAATATTTTGCACACATTAACTCTGCTCTGTAAATCATGAAGTGGGTACATATTCTGTTTTTTATTTTTCTAAAAAACAATGAAAAATAAAGTAATCAAGATTTATTGTTTTAATAATATATTCTTTGTAAATTCTTAAAACAGATAAATATTTATTAGGCCTCATTTTATTATGAGTTCATGACTAACATGCGATTTCACTATTCAATGTCTCAATATTTTTTGGTTTAAATTTAGTATCTTAAGTTGTTGATTATTGCAATTGAGTCCTTTCATCACTATAAATAACAAAGATCACAATGTAATTAAGGACCCAATCAAATTAAGCTTAATGTTTAATTAGCTAGAGGTGGTCAGCATTTGATTTAAAGAAAGCATGCTCGATCCATGTAGGTTATTTGGAGTCTCAATTCTCAATCTCTCTAGTTATACCAATGTAGCAAAAACCGCTAAACAAGTCATGATCAGTAGGTGGAAAAATAGAGACAAGAAAAGGAAAAGGAATAGGATAGGCAAGATCGATCACCACCCCATGTAAATATGCAAGATCGCCACCCCATGTAAAGCAAAAAAGATACTGTATTTCCATTATTGGTTTCATTGATTTTTCTGTTAGACGTCTGAAAAATTGCCATATTTCACACTGCTTCTTCCTGAGTGTTGAGTGCCCTCCAACAAAAATACTTTCGGTTGTGTTGTGGCCACAATCCATTAAATGGCAAGATAGAGGAGTTTTTGGGGATTGCACGTTCCCTTAGAACCCTCGTAGTACGTACATACATATATATAGGTACATGATTTTTTTTAATGAGAACTGATTATGTACCTTATTAAGGATATGGAAGATATGGGAGTGGGTGGTCCAAAGACGCTGCTACTACTTTACTGCGCATGCACTTTTTGTATAGGGATGCAAAGACCACTCATCTCCGACCCATTGTAAAACTTTGCAAACGATATCATAATGTGTTTGTAAAAAGTTATCAATATTGATGTAAAAATTATTCAATATTTAAATTATTTTTAAATAATTAAATATTTAAAAATTAGCTAATGTTAATTAATTTTTAAAGTTTAACATTTGATTTTTTTTCTTAAAATATATATGTATAAATGAAAAGTTGTATACGATGACAATTGAATTTTCTTATCCAAACTAAAAAATTAAAAATTTAAGAAATTTAAATTAGTTTATTCAAACAAAACATTTAGAAAGTATTTTTTTAATTAATGCAATTTAAATTTCTAAATTTCAAATTGCCTGTAATCATGAAATTCCTCGTCCAAACACCAAGGTAAATGAAATTGATTTCCAGGATTTCCTTTTTTATTGATAATAATTGCAGGCCTGCTTATTTGTGGAGTAGTAGGTTTCAATAAATATTTCATTCTAAAATTTCATACCCAGTCTTGTAAAATTCATGCTGATTTACTTGATTGAGATGAAAACAGAAATGATTTTGATTATCATTTTTAACTCTCAAATAATTTAACTTTTCAATACTTTTTTTTTATATTAATTCCTACCTTACTGGATTGACACTTAAGGAGCTCACATGTTCATATTTTTTGTCCCATACTCTCATTGTTATGAGTTGTGACCACCAATTAAGCGTCCTTTTATTCTACGAGCCATTTGGCAAAACTGATATATATATTTGAAAACCAAAGGATCCAGAGTATATCTAACTCTATCTGCTTGTTCTTTTGTGTCCATCGATCCAATTGTGTTCATTGTTTTTTTATCCCATACTTGTAATATGCGGAACTGAATCAGAATACAAGGAAAAAAAAATCATAGTAAGAAAAAGAAGAATGAAACAGTGTTTATTCTACGAAAAATGAATTGATTTAGCAAGCAAGAATGGCGCTGGTTCTTCGAGGGACCAGAATCCTCCCAACAATGAATTTCCAAACTCTTCACCTAATCCTCTCTCTCATTTCTAACTCAAGTACCCCTATATATTCACCTTTCTTTAGTTTCTTCTTTCACAAACTTTCTTAATAGGAGGTCCCACCCTATCAAATTACAATTAGGTAGCTCAGTGATTTATAACAAATTTCAGCTGCACTAGTTCTACTTTTAACAATTGTTACCATAACATGGTTGCCTTCGATCATTGTTCATTTGATTCCCTGCAAAAGAATTCTTTACATCTTTTTTTTAGTTTGTGACTTTTTCATAACTTGATTGATATAATTTATTGCTATGCGTGTCCAGAGAGAGAGCATAATTTGTGGTTTCAACAACCCATGCAATGCAAGGAATAAGGGACATAGGACAAAAGACAAAGCTAAAAAAATAGTGATTAACTAAAGTTTTAGGGAGCACGTAGAAAAAAAAAACACCCGCAGCAAAAAAAAAAGTACAGTAATTAACAACACCGTGACCATACTCCCTCCTTAATTACTGTATGTACAGGATTTTGAGCTAGAATTACCAATTGAGTAAAAATCAACGTCCATAAAATTTGCCCACCCAATATCTTCTAAAAAACTTGATTAATTATGATTAAAGTTAAAACTTAAAAATAAATGACTGTAATTATTTACTCAGAAACTTGATTAGTTAAATGAGTATTCCAAAAAATTTTAAATAATGTCAAATTTTATTTTTAAATAGTGTTAAATTTTATTTTAATTCTAATTAATTATATAAATATATATAATAATTAAAATAAAATTTATCACTCAATAACTACAAATTTTATTTTTTGGGTAATACATTATCATTGCACGTCTCCAAGTGGCGGAGTATTATTATTGATATATACTTAGAAGAATCATGATATATGTATGGTTAAGAGAGTCATAAGGTTATTGAAGTAATTGCAACAAGAAGAGAAAATAGACTACTGTCAGAGATTCGATTCAGGGACGCTACGATACCACTCCACCACTTCCTCTTCCTCTGCTTCACAGAAGAAAACCGTTTCCAAATTCCAACGAGGCAAGCTTTTTTGCAATGCAATGACGAGAGAGAGGAGGAAAGCCACATAGCCGAAATGCTCTCTTTCCAAAAACTTGATGCAATAAGAAGACAAAATAAAATACTTGAGTGTATCAAGTTCTACTCCAGTTATACTATGTGAAATCCTTTATAAGAAATACTATTCTTTGGGATATTCGGATTTTCTTTTTAGATAAACACTTATTCTCTATCCTGTTCTTGTTGAGAACCTTTTTCTATTTCGCAAAAAACAGATAGGTGTCTCTCTCCCATGGTCTCAATAATTATTATATTTTTTTTCTTCTAATTTCTGATTTTTCTTTTCGACAAACACTCAATTTTCACCTGTATGTATAGAAAACTTTTCTCTTCATCTGTATACGTAGTACTGCTCTGAGTATTTATTCTGATTTTTATTTTCGATACACACTTAATTTTTTAGAACATTTTTCTAATTGGCAAAAAAAAGGTCTCTCTCATGGTCTCACTATTATTCCCTTTGGATCTATATATAAATAAAAAAGGAATCTCGTATGTGTGAGTATTAAAAAAGTTTTATTTTTCTATTATTAATATAAAGTATAAAAGTTTCCTGTTAATAGAAGTTCAATTTATAACAAGTTACTAACTTACTATTAGACTCTTAAAAAGTACTAGTAAATTATTATTCAAAGGTTATGTTACCAAAAATAACTGAGAAATTTGTTAAACATTTAAAGTAAATTAAAATAAAAATTAAAAGCTAAATTTTTAAATTTAGTTGAAAGATGTTAACTAAAAGTTCAAGTTATTAAGTTCATTATCTTATATATGTTTGATAAAATTAATTAGTTACTAAACATTAAATAAGATAATAATTAAATATAGCAGGACGTGTTTGTAGTCCGTAACGGCAATTAATTAACTTACACAGAAGGACTTCTTTATCATAAAAAAATGTTACCAATGCATTCTATTATGATTTATAATAAAATCTTTATTTATATTAATTCAGTAACAAATTAAATATACTGTTAAAACACTACTTGACATAACTCATCTAATTAGTTTTCAATACTATACTACCATTAAATTTGTTGTAAGACAGGTGGCAACAGTAATATAAATTATTTATTGTAAATATAATTTATATGTTTAAAAATATTTATTTATCATAAATTTGAATTATAATACTATAATTTATACATTTTAAAAATATTTATTCGTTATAAATTTTAATGACTTCCATTTAAAAATTGGGCCCGAGATAGTTGGTGCAAAAGAAGGCCCGCTTTGGGTGATAGGAATGAGCATGCGCAAGGCAAGGCAGGAGTGTGTTGGACGATTGAGTTGTGGGTAATTTATAGCTGAGAGGCACTTATGCACACTACGCTTTTTACCAGGGAGTGAGTGAGAGTAACAATGGCTTCTTCCAATGCTTATTTGGCTCTTGGTATTCCCACCACCACCACCAAATCCTTGAGTTCAACGTACAAAGAGAGAGTGAGAGTAACAATGGCCTCTTCCAGTGCTTGTTTGGCTCTTGGTATTCCCACCACCAAACCCTTGATTTCAACGTACGAAGACTCTTTCCTTCGGTTCTCTGCAACCTTTCAGACCCGCACACGGTTTTCAAACGGAGCATTTTCTCTTTCTTGCTGCAAGGTAAAAATTCTTGAATATTCTTTCATTATCACGACTTTCAAATATTGAGGGAGTTGTTTGTTTATTGAATGCAGAACGTTGAGCCAGTTGTTTACTTGAACCATGACAAGCAGCAGCTGATGGTGAATGATCGCCCCATTTTGAAGGGAATGGCAGAGAACTTTACACTGAGCAAAATTCTGGTTCAAAGGAGGAATAAGCAGCAAATCTTCCATTACCCTTGAGTTTCACCTTTACAAAACACTCTTTCAACTTGGGTAGCTCAAGATCAACCTCCACAAAATCAATTCTATCAATTGATGAGCAGGGATACAGGAGGTCAATAAAACCAAACACCGCAACTACTCCATGTCCAAATTGCATGATGGGTGCGACAACTAGCACGTCATGTTGAAAGGGACCATTAAACCATAGTCGAACGTTGTTGCCGACGAACGCTCGCTCCACGTAAAACGCAAATTGGTGGTTCCACTTTCCCCTGCCTCCATGAACAAACTCTGTGAATGTGAATCTCACCTCATGCTCAGTGAGAGACGCACCCAGTTTGGAAGAAGCCGAGCTCCACGCAACACCTTGACAGTTAAACATTCCCATCACCCCACCATACTCATTTCCCCTCCAAATCTTTAACAGGCTAACATCTTTTGGAGACGGGCTACGACGGCCGAGCTTTTGGGAGACGTAGTCGTCAATGACCACGAACTCCGGTGGCAGCAAGTCACCTGTGGCGAGGGGTTGAAGGTACTGAGCTCAGTGACGGAAGGTCATGGGCATTTCCTTGAGGTGAACAACTCTGCCATGTTGTCTCCCTCGGAGTGCTCAGCAACCTCTCTTTCACGTCATCATTCCGGAGGGATAGATGGTATATGGCGCGGGAGATCAGAGACTGGGGGGATTTGAAGAGGGATGTTCCATCCCAAACTGAGTTTTTGCTTGTGAAGAGCGACAACCAGCCGGGACTATATACCATTTTTTTGCCGCTCCAGGGAGTGTGGATTCAGAGCAATGTGGAGAACAAGGATAAGCTTGAGCTACATCTACATCCCGAGGCCAAAGGGTTTACTCGTGTGGTCTTTCTCAGTGCTGGCAGCGACCCATTTAAGTTAGTGCACGACGCCTTCTGCTTCATGGAAGAGTCTTTAAAGATGAAAGAGTTCAGTACCTTCAACCCCTCGCCACAGGCGACTTGCCGCCACCGGAGTTCGTGGTCATTGACGACTACGTCTCCCAAAAGCTCAGCCGTCGTAGCCCGTCTCCAAAAGATGTTAGCCTGTTGAAGATTTGGAGGGGGAACGAGTATGGTGGGGTGATGGGAATGTTTAAATGTCAAGGTGTTGCGTGGAGCTCGGCTTCTTCCAAACTGGGTGGGTCTCTCACTGAGCATGACGTGAGATTCACATTCACAGAGTTTGTTCATGGAGGCAGGGGGAAGTGGAACCACCAATTTGCGTTTTACGCTCACTATGAGGAGCGAGTGTTCGTCGGCAACAATGTTCGGCTATGGTTTAATTGTCCTTGTCAACATGACGTGCTAGTTGTCGCACTCATCATGCAGTTTGGACATGGAGTAGTTGTGGTGTTTGGTTTTATTGACCTCCTGTATCCCTGCTCATCAATTGACGGAATTGATTTTGTGGAGGTTGATCCTGAGCTACCCAAGTTGAAAGAGTGTTTTGTAAACGTGAAACTCAAGGGTAATGGAAGATTTGCTGCTTATTCCTCCTTTGAACCAGAATTTTGCTTGCTTCTTGGGGAAATGGTTGAGTTTAACTACAATTATGAAGATCATTTAGTTACTATCAATGTTGACCCACGACCAGATGGCAATCCATCTCAGGATGTTACCCTTGTGTGGTTTCCTTCTTATTAGGGAGGTTAGAGCTGTTTTAAATTAGCATGGTATATGCTTTTGTTGTCTATGTTAGAGTTCCTTTTAATGCTTTATGTTACCGTGTTGTTGTCAAAAAAAAAAAAAAAAATGTTACCATGTTAGTGTGGTATGTTTTAAATGTTTTTGGATTGAAAACTTTGTATCCCATGCTCTTTTTTTTTTGTGGTAAAGAATTGCATCCTATGTTTTTTTTTTGTGCTAATGAATTGTATCCCATATGCTCTCTCTTTTTAAGTGTTTTTTAATTTATTTAGTGATATATTTTAAGTTTTGAGATCATATAAAATATTATCATACCATATCTTTAGAAACATAACCCTATCAAATCAATAAAACTCTTAGGGTTAAGTTTAGCTAAAACATCAATTATATTTTATCACATAAGCAATTGTCGACACTACTACAAATAAGCGTTTTAACGACATAGTATCGACGACGGTTATTAGTTAACCGCCTTTGTATCCTACGCGGTGGCAATTTTGTAATTATGTGGATGTTTACAACGATAACAAAGACGGTTCTTATATGACCGTCGTCGTTTTAAGCAACCTCTAATTTCACTTTTATATTTAAAATTGTAACTTCATTTGATTACAGTCCATAAGCGCTCTGCCCTAATCGACATTTTTGAACACCATCATCTTCCACACCCTACTTCAAATCAATTTCAAATAGCCCAAAACCCAGCGTTCTTCATTCTTCATTCTGCATTCTGCCCCATCTGGATGTAGGAGGTCACCGTCTTGACGCCGCTGTCGTGTTGCTTATGCGTATTCTTGTAGTCATCTGGGTAAGCAAGTAGTTTCCTTTTAATGCTTTTATACACATGCTTTTCTGGTTTGCTGGTTGATTTCATTTTCAGGCTTTCAGCTTGGTGAAGTTGTACCTATTCTCTGAAGTCTTTACCTTTGTACTTTTATGCCGAATGGGTTTAGATTGTAGGTGCCAGGTTTTTGTTATTTAGGGTCACCTTGCTGCCAACCATTTCCCTAGTTTAGTTTGTGGAACTTTGATTTAACTCTTTCTACTGTCTTGGAGTTTTGGATTTTGTGCATGTTCGTCACATAGAGCCTTTCATTTTAGCATCCTATTGTGTTAAGTTCTGATTTGTGAAATGCATTTATATTGGATAGTGATAGTTTGGGCAATTGGACTTTCAATTACTTTTGTTTTGTGCAAGGTGCTTAGTGCCTACTGTTTCAAACATGGCTAATACCTTAGCAAGTTGTGTTGGTTTGCTTGGGTTAGACAAAAGTTTGGCCATGTGTTTTATCAGCTGGCTGCTAGCTTTACTAACCCATTTAACATTACTAATCTTTAAGTGGGGTGTGGGGATTGCCTTCTTATCTCTCGCTAAATTTCAGTTTAAGTGCTCCACATCTAATTGCTAGCACCGTATTGGGGAATATTGTTTTCGTTCTTGCATTGTGGATTTAGGGATTATTGGTTTATCATAGGGATTATTCCACTTGCACTATGCTAATTTAGAAAATTACAGTAGCCTCTCATGCTTTGTTATTTGAAGGGGATTGTGTGTACAGTCCATAGTCCATACTCTGTAAATAAAAGTGAGATAGATGTGTGTAACTTTCTACATAAGGATAATATATAAAATAAGGGAAGTAGTTCAAACAAGCAAGGTGTAAGTTTATCTAGTGTGCTAACCTTAAGGGAGGTCTATGTAATTAATCCTTTATGTCAGATGATCTTATCTTGGAAGCAGTTGCGTGTTGGTACAACTGGGTTTGAAATTTTGATTTTAGTATATACTACTATAATATAATTAATAGTTATATGTCAACCAGAGTTCTGAAACTTGATCAGTGTATTTGGCTATTGAAAAGTTACATCTTTTACAATATTGCTTACAGATAGGTTGGTTAGATTTAGTCTCTTGGAACTTTACTTGTCATGGACACTGAATGGCACTTAGGGCAAAGGGGGATAACGACCATCTCATCTTTCTTTGTCTCAGTTTGGTTTTTATGGTTTATGTGGATACTGGATAGAGCTTGCTGAGTTCTGAATTATTTCATACTTCTATTAGAAAATTCAGATTTTAATTCTTAGCCAACAAAATAACAGTTGTCATTTAAAGCCGGATCTGGTTTTGCATATTGCTTCTGGCTGACTGCCTGTCATGTTTGACTTAACTTTAGTTTTTCATATTGAAAAAACACCATTTTTTAAGCTAAGAAAACGATTAGTTTGTTTTATCTGGAATTCTTTTTTAATTTTGGGTCTAAAGGAAGTCTCATAATACATCTTACAAAGAGGATGAGGATTAGGACACGATGGAATTGGAAAGAAGCAGAGTGCATTGCAGGAAAAATACTCACAATTTTCACTCTACCGACAGTAATTTTTAGTTTTTATGCACCTAAGTTCTTTCTTTGGGACCTGTTCTCGCTGATCCAATTCAGATATTGAATTGGCATTCATCACACTAAACTTTGGTGCATGATTTCTTTGTGACCTGTTCTCGCCCGATCCAAATTCAGATCTTGAATTGACATTCATCACACTAAGCCTGTTTCTCATGTAACTGGAGTTAGGATTTGTAATTTAAAAGAAAAATTGGATATATTTCTAAATTCTTTCGCCAATCGTTGCATTTCGTCAATGTGTTTTGTCGTCTCATGCTGTACTGAGTTCTTAGACAATTGAATAGCACATTGACTGTCACAATGGACTGAAGTGACTTGGTTTTGTATCTTCAATTCTCTTACACTGCTTTGTAGCCATAAGGATTCTTTTACTACCTCAGTTAGAGCATTGTATTCAGACTCAGTGGTTGATACCACTTTCTGCAAGGTAGGTTTCCAAATCACTGTAGTACCAAAAGCAGTAAAAACAAACCCAGTAAGTGACTTCCTTGTGTCTAAGCAGCCAACACAGTCAGAATCTACAAAACCCTCAATTGCAGTTTCACGCCTTCTCTCCTTGGCTCTACCATAAACCAACATCCTTCCCATTGAACCTCTGATTTATCTTAGTATCCATTTCGTAGCCTGCCAATGAGATTTACCACGATTTGCCATGTATCTGTTGACAACACTTATAACATAAGCAATGTCTGGTCGAGTGCATACAATGGCATACATTAGTGATCCAACTGGATTTGCATAAGGGATTCCTTCCATGTAGATTTCTTCCTCATGAGTCTTAGGAGTTTGATCAGCACTTAATTTAAATTGCTGAGACATGGGAGTGATAACAGGTTTGCAATTGGACATGCCAAACCTTTCAAGGACCTTTCTGAAGTATGATTCTTGAGATACAAGCAACACCCTCAGTTTTATGTCCCTTGTTATCTATATACCCAATATCCTTTTACCTGACCCCAAGTTTTTCATTTCAAATTCCTTGCTGAGTTCAGACTTCACTTTAGCTAACTCATCCTTGTTGTTGCTAGCTATCAAAATGTCATCAACATACAGAAGCAGTGCTACAAATATGCCCTGCTCAAGGAATTTAAGGTATACACAGTTGTCACAGTGACTTCTATGGAAATTTATTCAAGCCATAAATTCATCAAACCTCTTATTCCATTGCCTAGGAGACTATTTGAAGCCATAGAAGGATTTGTTTGGCTTGCACACATCGTCCTCTTTCCCCTTGACCTCAAATATCTCTGGTTGACTCATTAAAAACTCTTCATCTAGATTTCCATACATAAATGCAGTTTTAACATCTATCTACTCAAGTTCAAGGTCAAATTTTGTCCCCATGGCCAATATATGATTCTTGTTGACCTATGTTTCACCATAGAGAAGACTTTATTAAAGTCTATTCCCTCCTTTTGAGTGAAGCCTTTGGCCACTACTCTTGCCTTGAATCTGTGTGACTCTATTCCGGGTACCCCTTCCTTCTTCTTGAACAACCATTTGCAATTCACCACCCTTGAACCAAGGGGCTTCTTCACCAGTTTCCAGGTTTGATTCAAATATAAGGTTTTCATTTCTTCTTCCATTGCTTTTAGCCACTTCTGCCCTTCTTGGGTAGCTAAGGTAACATCAACACTCTTTGAATCCTTCTCTAAAACCTCACTAGCAATCACTAAGGCAAAGGCAATTAAGTCAACATAGCCATACCTTTTGAGGAACTCGTATTTCCCTTCCTGTCCTATCTCTGGCCAACAGGTAATTGTCTTCTGGTGTTTGATCCTCTTCAGATTCATCATCATCTTGTGGTCTGTCAGACCTTGAAATTCAGTGGAAGTCATCTTGTATGTGTTCAAACAGGATTTGTTGAAATTCAAAGCATGGTCTGCAAACTCAAGAAAGTTATGTATGTGTTAAAACAGGAACCTAGGGCCTGGTATGGAAGGTTAACCAAAACACTATTGACTTTTGACTTTGTTCAAAGCAAGTGTGATCCATCCCTTGTAGTGTTCAAGACTAATTCTGAGTGCCTTTTTTTTATATATATGTTGATGATATTTTCATCATAGGGTGCTTGTCAGCACTGGCACTTGCTAGTATATTCCTTTTTTTAAGAAAATTAATGTCAACAGTGGTGTGAAGGAACAGAGTTTAAAAGTAATATATATATATATATATATATATATATGTAAACTTTTAGGTTTCAGAAAACATCCAGCAGAGAAAATAAAAGCAGAACCCAATTTTAATTCAACAAACCTGTACTCCTTGTTCCAAGCAATACCAAGTACTGAGTCAGTGTGACTGTCATCTTTGTATTTAATTGATTTCTGCAAAAAGAAATTTAATAAGACATGACCAAACGTATATACTTAAAAAATCTATAAGCATAAAAGAAAATAATGATGAAAGGGTATTCTATCAGTTCCATGAACACTTTCTTGTCAGACAATCAAACTTTGAAAACTGCAGCATCTGCAATTTCTGAAAAAAGAAAGTCTAATAAAATGGTAAAAGCAAAAATAGTCTTTTTCATACTAGTAGCTTCAATCCTCACATGCATAAGATATCTGCAATTTCAGTTCCATCTAAAGCTATTCACAATCCCAAATAAAAAGTAACAAAATGCAGAAAACACCAAAAGATATTACCCAAACCATTAGTTAACAAATATGTACCCAAACTTTCTGATTAATTGATGCCTTAAATAACTTAATTTTGAGGTAATCATGTAATTCTAAGGGATTGAAATTAACAACAATGTAGAACAAACCTTTTTCCCCTTTTTCTTTTTCTCTTCAAATCCACCCAAACCACACATGGCTGCACCTCATCAATCTGAGAGCAAAGGAACATTACAAGGTATTCAGGAAAAAAATCTTTGTTTTTGTATATGAAGTTTCAGACAGCACAGATAAATTTATATACTCAAACCACTTACAACATCAAGGTCCCAAATTTTACAACATCAAGGCTAAAAATTGAATCTCAAATACATACCAAAGAAGTCATCCAACCGTAATTAAGGCAACAATTCTGTCCCATCCGAGCCTTCTATGTTTAACTGTGTATAATCCGAAATGTGATCTGTAGCCTGTCAAAGGTTTATCTTGCATGCCCTTGCTTTTGTAACAAGTTTTTGTTTGTAAAAGTTATGAAACTGGCTGAAGATCAAAAGGTGCGTTACCCATTTGTTTCTTTGTTAATAACCAAAAATGTCCTCATCAGCACCAGAATGGCATAGTGTAAGTATTAATTCTATTTATATTTTATGCAGAGGCAAAAAGAACAACTCCACGCTAAAATCATTCAGCTTCAAAAACAACTTGATATGAAACAGGACCTGGAGTTGGAGATTCAGCAATTAAAAGGTTCATTAAGTGTGTTGAAGCACATGGAAGATGACGAAGATGCAGAAATTCTGAATAAGGTAGATACACTACAAAAGGATTTAAGAGACAAGGAGCAGTCACTTCAAGACTTAGATGCATTGAACCAAACATTTATCATGATTAAAGAGCGTGAATGTAATGATGAGCTGCAGGAAGCTCGACAAGCATTGGTTGATGTAAGCGTTTTTTTTCAAATATATGTTCCTCTTAAGTCTTCAAATGAATTTGCTAGAGCATCTCAATGAGGTTCAGTCGAGTGTAACTATTCTTCACTTGGGTCAAGGGCTGGTAGTGTTTTTTATGTTGATTTTACTTGCCCATTTAAAGTGTTTTATGAATTGATGCACGCATGGTCTCATAAGTTATAATTTATAAATGTACATTTTTATACAGCATTCCACTTTTTCCTTTTATGATTCACAGCAAGGTAGCAAAGTGATTTGAATAAAATTTAAATGTTTTTAATGGTTCATTTGATTATCCAGACGAGTCCTAACTATGATTGTATGGATATTCTCTGCTTATCATGGGTGTTATGTACTGAATTTTTTTTTGTTGTTGCAATTTTTAAAGCTTTCTTGGACTTTTAACTGTCTAATATTGCTTTCAAGATTTATTAGTAATCTTTTTTTCTCGCTTGCAGGCCATTAAAGAGTTACAATCTCATGGAAATATTCGTTTGAAGAGAATGGGGGAACTTGATACTAGACCATTCGTTGAAGCAATGAAGCAAAGATATAATGAGGAGGATGCTGAAGAGAGAGCTTCAGAACTGTGTTCATTGTGGGAAGAATATCTAAAGGACCCAGATTGGCATCCATTCAAAATTATCATGGTTGAAGGAAAAGAAAAGGTGTGTCTATGTTAAACATATTTATAGGTCTCCTGAAATTATCCTGAACTCTGTGTGCTTCATTGGTTGTCACTCTTAATCAAACATGGTTCACTCTGTTATTTATCTTTATTGTCTCTTAATGAGACAATAAATGTTTTGACGATCTCCATTCTCTGGATTAGAACACTATTTGTCTTTCTGAACCTGTAATACTTCCTAGTTTCACCTGGTGTTATCTAAGGGTATTCTTTATATTGATCCTTTCACTTTAGAGGGTGTTCGGAAGTGGGGTTTTGGAGGGTGAGGGGAGGGCAGTTTTTTTTTTTAATACATATTCTCTAAATTGGTAATTTTAAAAAATGAGAAAATAAATTAATAGATTGGCATAAACTTAATGTTCTAATCTTTTATCTGTTATTATAAACATTACATGACTCTTTTAATTAAAAATAAAAAAAATTGCTCTCCCCTCCCTTCCCACTGAAACCCAAGAATACACCCTTAGGGTCTGATATTTAATGGAGTAGAGGAAGGTTTGTGCTGACTAGAAGAGTCATAGATGATTATTGCTTAATTGGGGAAAGCATGACTCGGCAACTAAGAATAGCAGCCAATTTTAATGTTTCAAACTTTTAATTAACCTTTTAAGCCAGGCCACAGGGCCAGGTCAGGCCTTTTTAAAGACACTCAAGTCTGGTAAATTGGCCAAGCCTTGCCTAATCTGGTTCATTTCCACCCCCCGAAATTGCATTTTCTCCGTGTAAATTTGTAAGCCTGGAAGGCTTGAACAGCATAAAATAAAATTGCAAAAAAAATGTGCATATGTTCAAATACGAAAATGAATGTGGTTATAGGAGGTGAGTATTTAACTTGTATTTTATTGATATATATCCCTATTAAGTGTATTGTACAAGAAGGGGGTGGGTGATAAGGAGAATACAATGTGAAATAAAGTGAATATCATGCTGATAGTCTAGAACATAAGTGTATACCGTGCTGATAAGGATTGGTGAGGGATATTAGGTTAGGTGGGAGGAAACAGGTCCTTTGACAAACCTGTTGCATTTTGTTCTACCTTGTATTTTTTTTTTATGGGTATAAGTCTCTGTAGTTTGCACTCATTACTTAAGTTAATAAACTTATTTTGCGCTTAGAAAGAAAACTTACCCATACTTTTTTTAGGTCCTTTTAGTTTTTCTAAGTAAACTTCTTAGTGAAACTTGACAAATGATTTTTTTTAAATAATTCCAGTAAATTTTATGATGATCAAATTTATGATAATTCTCAAATAAAATTTGATTATTAAATAGGATTTAATTGATATATGCTGAAAATTCAAAGTCATCAATCAATCACAAAATACATATATCTTTAATAAAAAAATGAATTTTATCTTAAATACTTTAAAAGTCACACATACTATGAATTGTGATGGATGACACTTTACATTTGACAATGTATAATAATTAAGCTCTTTTAAATAAGTAATTGATTAAAATATTATTTTTGATAAAATAAGTATTAAAAAAAAACTCAGAAAAACAATAATTAAGAATAAAAAAGTACTCTTAAATTTAAACTAAATATGTATAGGTTACTTACCCAAACACATGTTAAACAACTATAAAATATAAATAACATAACTCACAAATACACGTACGTTTTCCTTGTTTATGATGGACCATTTGTCGATGACTTGTATATGCATCCTTATCCTAGTACTTATTGCACAAAGTGAAGCTTTGAACCAAAAACTCATCATGTAGATATCCGTCAAAGCAAATTCAATCCCAGGTTAAAAGAAAAAGAAATCAAAGAACCAAAAATAAAGGAAGAAAGAATAGCACACTGTTAATTTGATATAAAGTTGCTGGAGAATGTGATTCTAATTTACAATACAGAGCTGCTATTTTAGTTCAAAACAAGTCATACGAAAATTGACAAGACTGTTATTTGTTAAAGGTTAAATTAAGAATTAATTCTTGCACGACACTATTTTTTGACTTATATAGTCCCTACATGAAAAAAATATTCATTTTATTTCAGAGATGATTTTATATATATAAATTAGTCCCCTCCATTTGTCGACATTAATTATAATGGTAATAGTTGGAAGATTATATTTTTTGCACCTTTTTTTCCTTTTTATCTTGTTTAATCTTCCCTCTAATTTTATCGCTCTATTGTATATCTTGCACCCCTGAGTAAAATTGTTTAATTGCAGTATTTTTAAAACTAAAGATAGTTTATGAAAACAGAAATCAAATACACTCTAAATTGTCAATTTAACCTTTAATAAAATATCCTTAGTAACAATAAAATTGGCTGATAAAAAAAACTTTTAATAAAATATGAACAAAAACCAATTAAAGGTAGGAATGAAGTAAAAAATTGTTTATACATCAACTTTTCCCTTAAGTATTGTGATTAATATTCTCGAACTCTTTATCTTTGCAGTAACTTATACTATATGAATAGAAAGTATATATCTATAAAAAAAAACTTGTGAATAGAAAGCTAAAATTAGGGAGGTACAAAAGGGATAGAATGAAAGAATGGAGTATAAAGGAAAAAAAAATTTAACAGTAACAAGAAGAATCATCTTTTTCTATATTGCTGATTTTGATTGATGCAATAACACTTAGTGCTAAAACCAGGCTCTAAGCACAAGACTCTCTGTTGTCAGATTCTCTGATTCCTTCTCTCCGAGCACTTTTGGTAATTTTTATGCATGTCACTGAACTTGACCCAATTTATATGAAATAAAATAAATGCATTCTCAGGGTTTCGTTTTGCTGAATGCTACAGCCTTTGCAAAACTTTTTTGCTGCTTTAGTCTATTCTGCAAATACTAGTTTTCATTCTCTGCTGGAGTCACTACTTGCCTGTGCTAAGCCTTCTCCACAGTCTGCTGGCATTGCTAAACAAGCTTTGCATTCAATACCTCAGTGTGTTGTTGTTCTATGCCTTGCTGCTGGTGATCAGAAGTGTTCATCTACTGTGAAAATGCTTACTGACATTTTCAAGGATGACAGCAGTTCTAACAGTTTTTTTTCTCAACGATGGCAGCAGTTCTCTGTGTAGTGAATTTAATTGACAATCCATCTGTGTTGGTTTGCTATCAGTTTTATACTGATGTTTCAAGTTTCTTTTCTTTTTAAGTGGCTATGCTCTGTTAGAATATCTTCATAGTATTTTAGACTTTATAGTTTATATAGAATACCAGCAAATGATATTGATTATCTTCTGAAGATCTTTAGAATCAATTGTGGAATTGCTTGTTCCCAACACCTCTCAAATAAAATGAAATATATTGCCACGTCAGTTGATTGTTCCTTGTCTTCTGTATGTACTGATCATTATGCATTTTCCTTTTAATTTTGAAAGGCTAAGCAGCACCTTGCCCTTTTAAGCTTGGGGGAGATTGGGAGAAGGAAGGATCGAAGTTCACATGCACAGATAGAAAATATTGTTATTGAATCTTTCCAGTCCCCTTTTGAAGAGATAAAGTCTGCTGCCTCATATGCTCTTGGTAACATTGTTGTTGGTAATCTTCCAAAATACTTGCCATTTATCTTGGATAAGATTGATAATCAGCAGAAGAAACAATATCTGTTGCTTCATTGTTTGAAAGAGGTGTGTTGCCTTAACAAAATAATCTGGTTGGTTTGATTTCTTTCTAAGATTTAATATATACGCAATTATGAAAACTCATTTAATATATATACAATTCTCTTGCCCCTACCTGACAGGTAATTGTGAGACAATCTGTAGATAAAGCAGAGTTTCAAGAGTCCAGTGTGGAGACAATAGTTAATTTACTCTTCAACCACTGTGAAAGTGAGGAAGAGGGAGTGCACAATGTAGTGGCAGAGTCATTGGGCAAAATTGCTCTTATTGAGCCTGTAAAACTCATCCCTGCACTCAAGGTATCTGAATTTTATTTTGGTATCCTGTACTTGTGCGTCAGACTTGCATGTGTTGTAATTTGCTACTAAATAGCACTTAAAGAACTGTTTTATAGACACCGTACATAGCAGGAGCTTATAGCATTAGGTTTGCCCTTTCTTTTCTGAATTTGTTGAATACGTTATTTTACTGGTAATGCTTAAGGGATTGAGGATCTTATTTTTCTGTTTCTTTGCATTGGTACTAATTTTAAGGATACTCATTTCTTTTCAGATCATTATGATGTTAAAATGCCATGCCACCTGATACTCTCGAAACTAGCTGACAAGTGTCCTTCTGCAGTCTTGGCAGGTTTATTTTCCTCTGTTGAAGCGTTAAGTTTTTGCTGTATTGCATCTCTCTTTTCTAACTTGGATTTAATGATCTGTCAGTGTTAGATTCATTGCATCTCTCTTTTGCTGTATTGCAGTGGTATTTATGTTTTGTTAATATCTATGGTATTCATCTTTAAGCTTGCATTGGTATTTTTACTATAAAACCAAGCACACAAATATGTGGGTGCATTGAAGGATAGAATGAAGAGAGAGAACAATGAGCAATTCTTGTATGAACACAATGCCTAGAGAGTACAGACACAACCAGTCAAAAGCATAGATGTATTACATTACAATAATAATAAAGTCTGTAGCATTATGATTAATGGCCGATGATGGCAAGCCAAAAATTCTGCATAAAACTAGGGGGGATGGCATTGCAGACGATGGTGTAAGCATGTCAGCTATAATAAAAATAAAAAATAATAATCATGAAAAGATGTGATTAATTAGTAAAATGAAAAATGGTGACATACATGAAAAACAATAAAGTAGAAATTGTGAAATGCATAAGGCAGACTATAGTGTCTTAGAAATAGCTTCAATCATAAGCCTTGACTTAAGCAATTGAAAGAATTAATTTGTACAGTGTGATTTACTAACTTTGGATTCTATATATTGTTGCATTATGAGAGTAGCCCATCATGTAATTAATCACTGTTAACAAACCAGCTAAACCGATGCTCACAATATCTTTGATTTAGTATTTGCTCTCTTCACAGGTTTATGGAGCTGAAGCAACAATATTATAAAAGACTAGTGCAACTGGCCAATCCAATGCTTAATTATCCATTTTTAGGCCGATCCTTTCTTTTTTGACTGTAAGGTTTATCGCTAGTTTCAACTGATAATTCATTCTTGGTTCCCTTTTGAACTCTCAGGATTGTTAACTCTGGTGAGTTACAGCATAGGATGTTATAAGTGGTCAGCAATGTTTTGTATTTTCTACCATGTTGCTAACATAGTCTTGGTACAATAAACTGGAAGTTGTAATGGTTTTAGGTGATGTCAGTAATTCCAATAGAAATTGTTAAATGCTTTTAATATATGATATGGTTTTAATGGTTGTATGTTATGCACTCGTAGGTGTAAAATAATTTTAAAAATTTATAAACAAAGACGATTATTAACAAAAAATCGTGTTCGTAAATGTTGAGATTTAAAAAAAGAAAAAAAGATACATACAAACGAAGACGATTATTTAGAAAAAATCGTCGTCGTAGGTTGATATACGATGACGGTTTTTTCTAGATAACCGTCTTCATAGGTGTTTAATTTTTTTAAAAAAATTGAAATAAAATACAAACGAAGACGGTTATTAAGAAAAATCGTTTTATATGTTGACATATGATGACAGTTTTTTCTAAATAACTGTCTTTGTTTGTATTATATTTTAGAAAAAAAATTTTGATTAAAATAAAAGACAAACAAAGACGATTATTAAGATAAAACCGTTATCGTATGTTGACATTCGATGACCGTTTCCTAAATAATCGTCTTTGTGGGTCTTTTATTTAAAAAAAATAAATTGAAATTAAATACCAACAAAGATGATTATTAAGAAAAAATCGTCATCGTATGTTGACATACAATGACGATTTTCCTAAATAACCATCATCGTAGGTCTTTTATTTTATAAATAAATAAATTGAAATTAAATACCAACAAAGACGGTTATTAAGGAAAAATTGTCATCGTATGTTGACATACAATGACGGTTTTCCTAAATAACCGTCTTCGTAAGTCTTTTATTTTAAAAAAAAAAAATTGAAATTAAATACCAACAAAGACGGTTATTAAGAAAAAATCGTCATCGTATGTTGACATATAATTTATTTTTTTAATTACCAACAAAAATGGTTATTAAGAAAAAATCGTTATCATATGTTAACATACGATGATGGTTTTCCGTGAATTCCGTGAGGTGTTGATTGAGGTTGCGTTTTTTGTCAATTCCGTGAAGGGGGTTCTAAAATTGTTTATACGTGTTGGGTTCCTTTTAATGTAAGGGTTAAACTTCTTTAACTGTATAAGGACATTTATACAGGGGTTTAAAAATTGTATTTGGTCGAGGGAAGTTCTGAGATCTTTTTTATTATGTCTCCTGTCTTTTTTAGCAATGAGGCAGAACTTGTGCTTTGTTTGCATCTTAATAAATCTTGTTTTGAATCCAAAATTGCAGAAGGAGGCACAATGAATCCTCAGATAAAAATTGCACGTGAGCTCCTAAGCCAGATATATTTAATTAAACGCATGATATTTTTAAACTTATTAAGATAAAGATGAATTAATAACAGTAAATACATAATTTCTTAGTCAAGACTAAGAAAATTTGGTCCTAAAATCCAAATAATGTAACTATTTAGATCCCAATAATTACATTTATAGATAAATACATGGCAGTAAAGTATACAATTCCCAGTTTCTCTTTCCTTTTTTTTAGTGACATTTTATAAATAAATACAATTATTCTATGCTGGTTTTGTGAAAATCCTCCTAAGAAAATATGATTTTAAGACGATTTCGTCTTAAAATGATTTTCATTCCAATGCAGTTTTTCGAAAATCATGAGGGAAGGATTTCAGCTGTTTTAAATATTTGATAACTCTCTCATTTTCCCTCACACTCTCTGACTTCCCCTCTAGAGTTCCCAACAAGTCTCCCTCTCCGATTTATGTATTTCTCTTCTTCTATTCTTCAATCCAAAATTCCATTTGGTTCCTGGACCGAGTCAAGCATGACTCGGCGGTGCTCCCAATGCAGCAACAACGGCCACAACTTTCAGACATTGCGCGTCGCTGCAGGCTTCGGAAGCGTTCAGTATGTTTGCCGCTCGCAACAATCCGAAGAGAAACCTCGTCGCCGTCGCGGCCTTCGAGCTCTTTTCCAGTGGAAGATTCCAAACCACCGTCTCCAGGAGCTCCTTCTGCTTCGCCCCCGTCGCAATGGAGGAAGAAGAAGACGACGACGACGGTAACAATTTCCGATTCGAACCAAGACTCTCCGGCACCGGCGCCAACCTTTCTTCTTTCGGCACCGTCGAGTTCATTCCAGAGGACCTGTTTGGACGCAGAAGTAGCGTCGCTGACCGGCCAGCTGAACAATGCAGGATCCTCTGAGGAAGCTCTGGAAACAACAGAATCAACGGACCTCTGCGTGATTCCGAGATTTTCCGCCATAGGCATCAAGGAGTCACACGATTTCAGTGTCTTGACAGAGTCCTTGAGGCTCTTGAGCACGTGCTGCGATTGAAAGCTCTCCTTGGAAACGACCGTCCTCGATCATTTCGAGAAATTCCCCGGCGCACCGGAGCGCCGCCACATTGGATGGAGAGAATAATGTAAGACGAAGGAACAGAAAAAAATCCATGTCTGGGACTACGAGTGGAGCACGACATCATAAGGAGCAATTGCAGAAACTTCAGGAGAAGGTTAGGCTTGTCGCGTTGCTGTTTCTTTGGACATTTTAGCATTATGTA
>CM023947.1:5969143-6027054 GCA_013407115.1 Glycine latifolia
ATATATATATATATATATATATATATATATATATATATATATATATATATATATATAGTTTTACTTTATCTATTTTTCATATGGCTCTTTTAATTAGGATCAAGGTCCATCATGTTGCTTGTTCTTATTTGAAAAGTTCTCTATAGTTTAACTGAATAAGTTCTGTAGTTTTGAATTCATTGTCTCGAGAAAGCATGTAAGTGCTTCAAGTTTTAATAGAGAAATTAGACACATTGACAGTCATTGGGACTGTATTTGGATGAGGTGGAATGGCAGGGAAGACAAGGACCAGGAAAGGCTTCAATTTAGGTTTTGATAAAGTAATTGACTCTTGCAAATGTTTGCATTTTTTTTGAAATTGGAACCAGATGGTGCTTGATAGGAGATTATCTTTTTTCTATACTTATTTGGTTACACACTATTGGTGATGTTTTTAACAGCTTTTCCATTTCAGGACTCAGAGTTTTACGAGTTCTTGAAAGAGCATGACAATGAGTTGCTTCAATTCTGTGATGATGACGTAGATGTGAGTGGAGGATCGAAAATTAATAAAAGAGACACTTAATAAATTTAAATACATATATTTTAATAACAATAATGTAGTACAATAAAAATAATTAACTTTCTATATCTTATTTTTTGAAATTCTATCATTATTACTTTATTATCAATACTTTCAAATGCACCTTTTTTCAATATAAGGTACTAAATAATCATTTAATATAATGAAACAATAAAACATAGGGGATTATATTCTGGATTTGGAAGATGATATAGACCTTATGATGGAACAATCTTTCCAGGCCTTATGTTTTGACTTTTTTCAATATAAGTTAGTGGATACCATCCGTTCTTATATTGTGGACACCGAACTTGTTTCTTTCTCTCTCCGATCGATCTCAAGCAGTAACAAAAATAATGGGTGCATGTTCAAAATTGCACAATTGAGCTCAAGCAATAACCAAACTTCCAACTAAACATTATCAAGTTGAATTGGAACCTATGCATATCACATGGAATGATTAAGAAATGTTATCACAAATCACAAACTCTACTCCAAAACTAAAGCCAGTATAAAAAAGGATACAAAATCCAGCTTCTGTTAGACATATTTTTAACACCCATGACTTTTTGCCACTGTATCAAAGAACATTTCAAGTGGAAAGATAAACAATATTAAGAAAAACCAATGAACAAATGAATGGCCATTGCCAAATAAATCCAAAAGAAACGAAAAAACTCAAGCTAGCAGGACATCAACAACGCCACAGCTAGACAAAAAGCATCATATACAAAAAGAAACAACAAAAAAGGAAAAACCAAAATAAGAGTAAAACATATACATAAATAAATATATAGGGAAAAATCAAATTGTGACTTGAAAAAACTACTGCATTTAAAATCAAACAAAAGCTGATCATCTTTGTGCTAAAAGGGTGTCTTAGTTGGACAAAAAAAATAAAGATTTTGACTTTACACATGCAACAAGCATAACCACTTGAAGGAAGGCAATTAGAAAATAAAGACAAAAAATTGAAATTTACCTTCCAATTTGAAGTATCAATCTGAAGAACAGAGGAGAAAAAGAAAAGTGCTCAATTTGATTTTGTTCTTATCCTCACTTCACCAGCTTCAAGGCTAGCAAATAAAAACCCTAACATCATGGGACAGAACTCGTGCCGTGCATGCCGCATACGTCTGTGTCTCGGTCATATGTTAATTTTTGAAGAGAGGAGTATTTTGATAATTTCATTCCAAAATTTAAGGGGGCACTTGCCCCCTTCTCTCTAACATGGGTCTGCCCATGGATGTGAGTATGCTACACTTGGACTCTTTTTTTTCCATCCTTTTACTATGCCATGAATAAACTACAAAGCATATAGGGTCCATGAAATATTATTGATTGGTTTTGATATTTCATGTAATATGTAATATCTACCAATGCCTTCCTAGAATTTGGCAACATCTGCTTGTTTACTTAGAATACCTTGGTTTCTATGTTTTATAGTCTTATATTTTTTATTATTCTATATTTTGTTTTCTTTTGGGAGATATCTTATCCTCTGGATCTTGTTCTTATTTTTCATTTTTTTCTTCTTTCCAAAAATTATTAGAGACATTTTTGTGTCACAGCACAAGAAAATATAAATTTAATATGATTTAGCTCATTGTGGGACACGAACACACCAATTATTGCAAATAATACATAGTTTTCCTTCCTATATAATTTTGCAAGTGACGTGATCGATGTGGCTACTTGTATTTGATTATTAAGATAAGAATTCTTTATGCTACCCAATTGCAATTAACATATCTATCTAAATTCACACATGTGCTCTGTCAGATAAATGTTAAGAGAATAGAATTTGAGCTAAATTATATTCCAAGTACATTGTTGTTATGCAGCTCATTATTAGCACTTTGTGAAAGTGAACGGATGAAGGAGATTATGAAGCTGTTGGAAATCATAAACATAAATAATCTTTCATCTGCTGGATCTGTAGCAAAGGTTTTTCAAGCATTAGGAAGATTACCTTTGGAACCTGTAGCAGAGAAGTTTCTTTTAGACTTCAAAACAAGTGGTAATTGTGATATTTTTCTTTTTTCAACGTGGATTATGTAAGTGAGTCGTGAAATGTGGCACTGAGTTGCATTTGCAAAAGAATTAAAAGAATTTGCATATGCTATATGAGCCTTTTTATCTATCAAATTCTGCCAGTCTTATATTTTATATGTATTAACTTACCTAAATTAGGACTTCACGGATCTGTTTTTTTCTTTCTTGGGTAACTGTATTCAATTAAAGATTTTTTTTCTAACATTCTACCTTATGTGTTGGAACTTCCACCATGTCGTTGTGTGGTTGTTTTCAAGATTTTTTTCTCCCAAAGAGTATTTTTAATGTAAGATCTTAAGTAAGAATTTTGAATTTAAGATCTGATTTTCATTAAATCTCCTAATAAAGGAATTGAAGAGATCTTTAACATGGAGTATGAATTCTCGTAGAAGATCTCTTAAAATCTACACATTGTTCAAAAAAGAATAAATTTTCTTTCTTTTTCTCTCTTCTTAAGATCTCAAAATAAGATTTATCATTAAAGAAAAAAATGGAAGAGATTATGAGAAATCTTTAATCCTATTTGACACTATAAAATCTACTAAAAAATAGTCTAAGATCTCAGAGGACCAACATAATGAATTAGAGGCAAAAAAAATTATATTATTCAAATATGAATAGGATTTAATTCTGGGTGAATGTTATTTATTTTCAGTTATTTATAATTTACTTATTATGCATGTTAATTTAAAATAATTTAATAACATTTTGATTGATAGAAACAGTCAAATTAATTTGACCTAGATATACAATATTCATTCACTTGTTTTAAATTAAAATAGATCAAAATAATCTGTTGAGTTTTCTTGATAAAAAAACATTTTAAATAGAAATAAATTGATTTTGTATAAATCTCCCAAAATTTAATGATAGAATAAAAGATAATAGATTATAATGATAATGTAAAGGGCTATATATTTTCCTCTTTATTGTAATTTTCAACATATTTCTAATGTGAATTCCAAAAAAAATTACATTTTGAATTCGTTAACCTATAACAATTAACTATTAACAAGATGATTAAGGATAATAATTATAAAATTTTGAATTATCGAGTGATTAATGGTAGTGATTATAATATAATATTTTTAATAAATATAAATTAATAATTTTATTTATAAAAAAGAATTTAATATATATTAAAAGTGCACCTACATGTTATGTGTAGCTTTGGAAAACCTAGTATCATTATATACCCAAAGGGTGAGTACAACAGTTTGATCTGAAAAGTCATTCAAAGCCATGCTGGGTGTTTCAAGTTTTCGGCCTCCGGCAATGTATCCTACATTGCATTGTCCCAGACTCCACTATGTTAATGTTTCCTTATTCTCCTCCCTTTCGAATGGTGCTTCTTCTTCTTCTTCCTGTAGATCCCTCCGTATACTACGTGCCATCGACCGTGAATCCCAAGTGCCGGCTCAACATTTGCACGACGTCCAGAACCAGAAGCTAAAGATTGGCATCATAGGCTTCGGCAAATTTGGGCAGTTCCTGGCCCGAACCTTGGTTCGACAGGGCCACACCGTCTTGGCCCATTCCCGCTCCGACTACACCCACGTCGCACTCGAACTCGGCGTAACGTTCTTCGAAAAACCCTACGACCTCTGCGACGAAAACCCCGACGTCATTTTGCTCTGTTGCTCCATGCTTTCCGCCAGGCACGTGCTCCTCACTCTTCCTCTGCTGCGTTTAAAGCCTGGCACATTATTCGTCGACGTCCTTTCTGTCAAGGAATTTCCCAAAAAGCTCTTGCTCGAAGTGCTTCCCTCCAATCTCGACATTCTCTGTTCTCACCCCATGTTCGGCCCCGATAGCGCCAGCAGCGGCTGGAGTGGCCGTCGCTTTATGTTCGACAAGGTTCGGATTCGGAACGAGGAGCGATGCCACAAGTTCCTCGACGTGTTCAAGAGAGAAAGATGCGAAATGGTGGAGATGAGTTGTGAAGATCATGATAAGCTTTCGGCAATAACGCAATTCATAACACACACTATCGGTAGGGTTTTGGGGAAGTTGGACTTGGAGAAGACTCGTATTTATACTAAGGGGTATGAGTCTCTGTTGAATTTAAAGGAAAACACTGCTAAGGACAGTTTTGATCTCTATTATGGTTTGTATATTTTTAATAAGAATTCGCCGGACATGTTGGCGAGGTTGTGTTTCGCTTTCCAGGAGTTGAGGAAACAGCTCTCGAAGGGTGGGCATGCTGTTATCAGAGAGCACTTGTTTGAGAACCCCGTAAGGGCAAGGGTGCAAAGTTTACATGATACTGCACCATATCATAGGTATTTATTTATTTATTTTACTATCCATCTTAATGTTGTTTAATTAGTACATTATAGGGACATGAATTCGGTTTTTGTTTCTATTTCTTCTGTTTTCTGATTTGAATTGGCTTAGTCTTCAACTGTGATGAAACTAGTCTCAACTAGGCTAAAAGGCAAAAGAGGTTGCTTAATTATATTGCCAGTGAGAATGTCCAATACAATTGTAAATGAATGCTGGAGAATTAAAAGCCCTCCTATTTTTGTTTTCTCTTTTTTTCTCATTAACTCTATTTTATACAACTCTATGTTGAACCTAATCATTTACATACAGTGATGTTAGTGAATACAAGACAAATCTTTCAAGTCCTTATTCTGATAACAACTCGAAGTTCAAGATTGCAATAGTTGGTTTTGGCAACTTTGGTCAGTTTCTCGCAAAAACTATCGTGCGTCAAGGTCATCAAGTGTTGGCATACTCTAGGTCAGACTACTCTAGTGTAGCTAAGGAATTGGGTGTTACTTATTTCCATGATGCTGAAGATCTATGTCTACAAAATCCTGAAGTAATTTTACTTTGCACGTCAATTCTCTCCACAAAGGGTGTTCTTAAATCATTTCCCTGGCAGAAACTGGAGAGAAGTACTTTGTTTGTTGATGTACTTTCTGTCAAGGAATTTCCCAGAAACTTGTTTCTTCAACATTTGCCACTTGATTTTGATGTGCTCTGTACCCATCCCATGTTTGGGCCACAAAGTGCAAGAGATGGTTGGAGTGGTTTTCTTTTTGTTTTTGATAAGGTTAGAATAGGAACAGATGAAGCAAGAACATCACGATGTGATCGGTTTCTCAACATTTTTTCTAGTGAAGGGTGTCAGCTTGTTGAAATGCCATGTGCTGAACATGATCGACAAGCAGCTGGATCGCAATTTATCACTCACACTGTAGGAAGAATTTTAGAAAAGCTGGATTTTTTGAAGCCAACGAAAATTGACACAATAGGCTTTGAGTCTTTGTTGAATTTGATGGATAACACTCTTAGAGACAGTTTTGATCTCTATTATGGTTTGCTCTTGTTTAATAAAAACTCCAGTCAACAACTAGAAAAATTCCATCTAGCTTTTGAGTCATTGCAGAATCAGCTTTTGGAACATGTGCTTGATAACTTAAATCAAGTATTAAAACTTGAAGAAGAATCCCATGATTAGCCAGAGAGCTCTACATGTTGCCTGAGAGATATGAAGATAGTTGCAGGCCCTTGATTAATAAAGGAGTTCACTCGTATTTTTTTTTAATCCTTTACACATCTCCCATTGTTAATGACAATGAATATAGACTTGAAAGTTTGTGTTTATTTGATTCCCTGCAAAAAGAATCTTTACATTTTATTGTGAGTTTGTGACTTTTTCACAGCCTTGATTGATGCAATCTATTGCTATGCGTGTCTAGACTCCATAGAGAGCATTATTTGTGATTTGAACATGATTAACTTCCTGGCACCCTTGTAATTTCATTGTATTGTTGAAGGGAGCTCATAGGTTTGAACAAGATTAGCGTGTTATGGCATGTTTTGATGTTGGTCTACTCATAGGTTTGGTTAGGTTCTTTCAATCAACCATGAATTTGGTCTCAAGCTTCATTTGGCCACTATATAGGTTTGGGTATTTGAAGTGTGGTGAAAAAATAAACGAAGAATGAACAATATATAATCATATTTTTATTGTTTTATTTTTTTTCACCCTTATATATATAATGAAAATATTATTCATTGAATATTGTAAAATATAATTTTATTTTTATTTTTTATTTTTTTACTCAATATATGTAATGAAAATAAAATTTTGCTATATAATATACAATAAAATTATACTAATGTTATTCTTATTTTCTTTTATTCCTAAGTGTGGAGATTCTATTTTAGAAGTTTATAACGAAATCATGTAAGTAGAAGGGAATTCCATAAATATCACCTTATTAAAAGTCATTTGTATCTTAATCAGTGAAAAAGCTACTAACTAACAAGTACAACACACATCCTCTCTAGAGAGAAAAATCAATCAATCAATCAAATTAAGTTCACTCCAAGTACAAAATTAACAAACCTGAGGTGATAAATTAAAATAAATGAATCCAATCCAATTCATTCTTTGCTTAATTGATATGTATAATATTAATTAATAACTAACCAGTTATCATTATAATTGACATATATCGATAAGTTTTTCTAATTTATATATAAAAATATTTGAAATTTATGATAAATAATTTATATTATGATATAAGATTATTTTAAATATTTCTCATAGCTATTATTGAAGGAAAACATTTTTAAGAGTTACAATCACTTTTGTTAAGTCCCATACCTTATCTTAGTTCTATATGTTGAGTATCTAATTTTGTTTTTTAATTTTTTATTCCTTGCAAATATATTTTTAATTTTAATTTCAAATTCAATTTCAATTTATTTAAAAATATTTTATTATGCATTCAATTATAATAATGTTTGTATATTTAAAATTATTTATTTATTTATTATAAATTTAATTATATAAAATAAATTGTTATTAACTCACAGTATAAAGTAGAAAAAGGTTAGATTATAATAATGTTATTAACTCACAATATATATTCAATTATAATAATGTTTGTATATAAAATAATATAAGTATATATTATGCAGAGCCGAGAGCACAGTAGTTTTTGCCAAGTAGAAAAAGGTTAGATTGACATCAAATCGTGTGATGTGAATAGCTGATAATTCAATCCGGTTGACTTAAACATAAACTAATAAAATGTTGTAACCTAATAATAATAATAATACTAGCTTATGTAGTGTACTGGACCAAAATTTAAATAATTAGTTCTGCAGAAAATTTTGCATAGTAGAACCAGACAAGAATAAGATTTATAAATTCTGAAGATTTATGAATTCTGAAAAGTGAAGAAAACCTATCCTTAACATGTTATTTTGCAATGATTGAATTTGCATAGTGATTGCATGACTTGTTTTCTCTACCCTGCATTCACAAACTCTGTTTCCCTAATTTCCTTTTTTGAAAGATCAAATTCACTTAAAAATCCCCTTGCATTGTTTTCACGACAATTATAGATCATGTACTACACAAAATTGCATGTAAAACCCACAAATCGAGCACCAATTCGCATCTTGCAAGTTAAATTGCTCCCTCTTTTGTCTTACTCAACAGAAGATAATAACTTATTAAGACCATCAAATGACATGATAATATTGTAACTATCATAAAAATTAAAATGAAATAAATAAACAAAATGGTAAAGAAAAAATGTTAAGACTCAAGATAACCTAATAGCTATTAATTAAGCTAATGTATATTGTACAACTTGGATGGCTTCAAAGCATCGGTGTGGTTGAAATAGGTGAGCGTTCGAATCCACTTCTCCTGATTCTTCAACAAATGAACGGCAATAGTATCATTCCAAAGGTGGTGACTACACACGGAAGGGGGATCAGGATAATTGTACATAGACCACTTAGCACTGAACCTGTTGTTTCCACGGCGAGCCCATCGCATCCAATCTCCGAACACCTTATCCTCAGGGCCCTCCACGTGTTTCTTAGGAATATCAGAACCATGAATCCACTCCACTATGTCCCAGGACACAACAAACCCCATCCCGGACATGTAGTGCTTAAAAGGGTCCATGCTTCCACACGGTATGACGAAGCCATAGTATAAATCCTCCCTCGGCAACGGCCTCAAGGACCTCACCAAACTGTTCACTCTCACGTAAGTGTCATCGTCTGCTTTCATCACGTAGTGGTAAGGAGGGTAAGGAACGATACCGCTTGTTGTTGTTTCATTGTTGAAGATCTCGGGCAGGCTCGTGAAGAACGTTGATGTCTTGCCCTTGTTCATGTTCTCGGTGCAGTTGAGGACGATGATGTCGTTGTAGCGCATGATCTCCAGCGCCACCAGGACTTTCTGGTCCTCTTTCGTGAGGTTGCAGAACACGAACTTCACGTCCACCTTCGCGCCCTCGATGGTGGTTTGCGTGCCGTACACGAGGCGCAGGAAGTGTCGCCGTTGGTATTGGTCGGGGAGGGTGAGGACGGAGATGAGGATTCGGAGTTCGTCGTCTTCTGAGTTTGTGGGAAGAGATTCGTTTGAGAGGGCGCCGTTGAATCGAACCTCGTTTATTGAAGCGAACACGCAGAGGAAGACGATGAATGTGAAACAAGAGAGCATGAAACGCCCCCGGTTGGGCTTTGAGGACTTCACCGCCATTGGGTTAAACTTGGAAATGAAATGTGTTGTAGTGTAGGCAAGTTTGGTGATCTGAGTGAGGATACTAATAAAATTTGTAAGATTCTTAGAAGTAACGCATAGGTGAACATTTTCGTGTTACTGGGATTTCCCTTTCCCTTTTGACTTCTCTTATAAAGTGGTGTAATTGTTTAGTAATACAAATTCATACACCATTTTTTTATTTATAAATTATAAATATCCCTAATATATGGCTAGTATTGAGCAACTTCAGTCAAGAAATATTAATTAAATTGAACACTGGCGTGAGAAGGGAACAATCGCGATGGTGGAGTTGAGCCTGAACGTTGGCCGCGTGCGTGCGTTCATTTGGTGAGTCTGGCTTGCTTGCTATAGTGGATTGGTCAACTCTTCGTAATTAGGCATATTTGCATGAACAAAGGTAGCTTCGGCATCATTCACGCCATACTTGATTATCATGCAAGTTACGCCATTGACTAGGAAACAATTCTTTGAGATCCTCAGTTTGTTTGTTTTTTTTACAATAGGTCCTCAGTTAAAATATGGAAAACTGTATTTTTCTTTTTAAATTAAAGGAACAACACGCCTCAACAACCATCAGTTAATAACCAAGAGAAAAACAATTAAAATACATCCGTCTCAACTGCTAAAGAAATAATATAAACTCTCAAATTCTCTCACTAAGTAAGTCAACCCAAAATTAGCTAGCTGTATTAAGCAATAAATTTTATATAATTAAAAGAAAGATTAAGAACAGGAGAGAAAAATATATAAAATAAATAATTTAATGCAGCGATAAATAGAAAAATATTATCATAAAGTATCCAGTGTATAATATATATATTCCTTAAAATATAATTAAAAGTTTGATACTAAAACTAGAAGACACTGTTTTCTGCCAGCACCATCTTTAAGTTTGCTTTCCATCGTGCTAACCTGCGTGACATTCATGAAATACCACTTTTTCTGCCTTAATAAACGATACTATTTTTTGATGGTGGGGGATCCGTTACCCAGTTTGAGCAATCGTGCAACTGATTGGACACACAGCATTTTCCTTACAAAATCAAAATTGCTTCACAACTGGTTATTGGCACACTAGAGGATTGTTGTTTTCTGCAAAAAAAATTGCAGGCACACCGCATAAAGTGGCTAAGGTAACTAGAAAAAAGCAAAAGGAGATTATATCAGAAGAAAATAAAGCAAAAATTTTAGTCTAGTCAGAATGTTCAACAATTGGACATCCCTTCGAGGCCGGAGCACCACTATATCCACCTCTGCTCTTGCCAGCTTCATCAGCTATCAAATTTTTAAAGCATTCAAAATTCAGCCAACAATCTAAGACAGATCAATCAATTCATAGTTTCATACATAATTAGTCATAGAGAATAAAACATATCCCAGACAATAGAAACAAATAAAATGACGGTGGCCTTCAATGATTTCATTGTTTTTTAAACTCCAAGACAAGTACTTTCAAAGTTACTTACAGCAAGCAACACATGAATGAAGGATAAATAAAACGTCTAAAAGGAAAATACATGTAAGAATAATGAATCATACCTCAGCCAAAAGTAATGTTTCTCTGTCACTGTCTAACCAGCAGAAATAGGATAACTAAAGGTGGGTATTGGCACCTCCTGTAACATTTTCTTAATAATTGGTAAAAAAAAATTATTAAACGAAAATAAATTTATTTAACATTTAATGTTTTAAAAAATAAACAACATGTAACAATTAAAAACAATCCAAAACACGTAGCAAAGATTAAAAATTATATATGTAAAGAAAAATAAGACTTAATGTTGTTTTTTATCCATTATATTTTATAGTTGTTTAGTTGTGGTACATTAAATTTTAAAAATTTTATTTTGGTTATCTATATTTTCAAAATGTATCATTTTGTTTCTTTTTACAATTTTCATTAGAAATGTTAGTGATATGTTAACTTTTAAAAGTCAATTATGTTTTGCAGTTATTTCGCTTTAGTGACTAAAAATCGTTACTATCTTTTTTTATTTAAAAACTAAAAATCATTAAATAAATGAAGAAAAGATGAATTTGGAACCACAAACAACAATAACCTTTACTCTCATATTATTATTATTATTATTTGTATTATTATTATTATTATTATCTTCATTCAATTTAATCATTTAATAAAGATAATAATTTTATTAATCAATTATTCTCAATCAAAATGGGTAAGGGAACATTCTCCTTCTACAGCTCCATCCTCGTTTCTGTCTCTGATGCAACCTCCCTATGTGACTGCAATTGTCGTCTCACCTAACAACAAAAATCATCTCATTGTTATCGTCAACTACAATGTGCTGTCAAAAGCAAAGAAGAAGACTGACAGCTCGATTGTAGATGAGCTTTGAACTGTTGGTTCAGTCAAAATCATCTTCCAATGAAACACACCATTTGGTCCCTCTTTGCGCTGCTCGTCTTCGTCAAGCCTGATTGTAAATGTCAAATGGAAAATCCTCTACTTGCCCAATCCAATTGTGCGTGACAATGGAGTTCATGCTCCCAAACCTCACAAAGCCACATTATGACTTCCTTGTTTAGATATTGGTTAATTGACATGTAAAGGTCATGTTTTTGTCTTTCTTCGAAAACAACTCTTGCTCATATGTCCCCTGCTTTTGTTTACAATAGCATGGTTGTATGAAAGGTTTTGGTTTTTTGGTGAGGAGTATAATTAAGACTTTTTGATGTTTCCAACTAGATTATGTATTGATGTCGTTAGATTTGTGTGATGCTACATTTTTTATCTTTTTTAGATCTGATAGAGGTTGGAGGAAATGATGATTTTTTTAGTTGTTAATTTTTTTAAAATAAAATAAGATAGTGAAAAAAAAATTCGCCACTATGTAAAGATAATTATTTAAAAAGGCTTGATGTCACTTTTAGTCCATTTTTTCATAATTTTTTCACTTTGATACATTAAATTTTAAATTTTTTATTTTAATCCTTTATGTTTTTGAAATGTATCATTTTGATCATTTTTTTTAAAATTTAAAAGTTAACAAAACACTAACATTTTTAATGGAAAATTGAAAAAATGATCAAAATGATACATTTTGAAAACATAAAGAATCATAATGAAATTTTAAAACTTAATATTCTAAAAAAATAACTACAAAACATAATGGATCAAAAATTACATTAAATTAAAAAAAATCAAATTATTCGTACATATTAGGGAGTAAGGAAAAGAACAAGAACTTTGTAGCAGCATTGCTTCTTTTGGACAGTCTTGAAAGCCCATCAAGCCCAACTACAAGTTCCAATTGAGACGAAGACAAATATATCCCTATGCAGTAAACACTAATATTTATTAAAAACATGTTTAGTTGAGCTAAATTTAGTGAAACAATTATTTGTTTTAAAAATATTAAAAATTGACAGGAACAAGTGATTAGTTTTTCAAAATAAGTTAAACCGAGTATATATACTGAACGTGTCAAAATAAAATAAGACTGGGTATAGTGTATAAGTTTGAAAATCAAAATATATTCACGGTCTGGTTATTTAAAGTTAAATACAATTAATTTTAAATAATTAAGCATAATTAATATATGTGTTTAAATTATTTAATCTCCATAATAATTTTACTTTAAATATATATATATATATATATATATATATATATATATATATATATATAAAGTGTGCGAATTGATTTTACAAAAGTGTAAAGAGATACCAGCGTAGTGCCATGGGACCCAAGGACACCAATTTTTTTAGGCACATACAGTTGCCAGAAAAGTTAAAATGTTTATTATGTGCGTCATAAATTATGAGGATTTCTAATACGATGTAGTTGGCTGGCTCGTCTAGATCATCAAACAGAACAATATAATTTACTATAAACAAGAGGTTATTGATTATTTACAATCAAAATATTGCAATCCGACAGTGATGATGTTTTCTGTGTACTTTGTATATTCATGTTTTTTTGTCTACTTTTAAATTTGAGATTATACCTTCTATACATTTGTTTACAAATCAAATCACACATTAAAACTATATTTTATTTTTAAAATAAACGTTTTGAAGTATATCTGCAATAACTATATTTTATTTGTTTTGAATTCGTTTTAAAAATAATTATTTGTTTTTTTATGTTCATTATTAATATATGAAATAACTATTGTCCTCCTAAGAATTGGATACTTTAATTGAAAAAAAAAAAGGTAAGAGATCAAATTTTATTAATCAAGAAAAACTCAAGCCAACTTGTGGCCAAGTATCATTAACCTAGGAATTGGATACTAATTTTGCTTTTGCTGTGCACTTAATAATACTAGTATTTATAAAATTTTGATTGTACTTTTTTTTATTTTCTTATCGAGATAATGCTTCGACCTTGAAGGAGTATTCTTTTCAAGAATGATAAATTTTATTGTAGAGTAGGGACAATGACAAAGAAACAAATACATGAGAGCAAAGGAGCAGCTAACAAAAACAGCATATGCTCCCAGACTCTTCTAATTGCTTCAAATCACCCAAGATTAAAACAATCCCAAAAATCCAAAACTTTACAAATGAGAAAAAAAAAACTTAGCTGTCAAACTCACTCCAAAATCTTTTTTTCACAATTTTTGTACTTGTTCTCGTGGCGACGAACTGCAAAAATGGAGATCCTTCTCCGAAAAAAGACACAAAGTCCTCCATTTCAAGAAAACTGAACAATTAATCAGGGAGACGCCAATTCAAGACTATTCTCCCTGCAATAACGTAGCTGCAGCGAGATTTGCCTCTCCATCTTAAGCTGGCGTCTGAAATTATTTATAAACATCTCTGCTCTCTTATCGATATCATCATCGGAGGGAAAGCTTATGGTCCTCTGAAGGCTATGCGCTGGAGAAACCAAATCCTCTGAATCAGTTTCATCGGAAGCAGTGCACATCATCAACCCTGGTCGGTCGTTGAAACTAATCTGGAGTTTACTCAGAGAAACGCCGCGGAGAATGGTTGCAGCATGCCACGCGTGGCTGAGTACGGTGGCGTTTAGTAGCAACTTCACCTTCTGCACCGCCACCCTGAGGCGGCTCAATAGAGACGACTTTTTTTCCTTCTCGTTCGTGCTCATAATGTTGGTTACAAGGGCAAATAATGATTAATGTTAACTTGTTATCGGAGTTGGTTGTGGATATTTATAGAAAGTTGATAATGACGTGGAGTTTGAATTTTAAATTAAATTATTGAAGGAGACCATGGTGGATTGCAGGGGAAGGAAAAGGGTGCTGAAAATTTCGTGTAAAAATAGATTACCATGTTTGCGAGTTGCGACAAGTCGCGGCTACAGGGTTGCAAACTTAGACTATTACATCTATGTAAGGTCAAAAGTATGACTTTTTCTCACTTCTATTCAAGCTTTACTTGTTGGTAGGGTTTTTTTAACAGGGGCGTTTTTATTTTCTTTATTAATATTTAGGGATTAATTTTAAATAATTATTCAAAAAAAAATCACAACCTTTTATGACTTCTAACTTCTAAGTTAAGAATCATAATTAATATTACGACTTATATATTTTATTTTTTTAAATTAAAGTAATAAAAGAATTTATCATATTTTAGTTTTTTTTTTAAAAATTGATTTTAAATTCGTAACAAATTTTTTTAAAACTAAAATTTCAGCTATTTTTATTTTATTTTATGACTTTGTAATTTTTTTTTAATTTTATGATTTTGAAGTGGTAAATTTTTTTTAACATTCAAAAGTGATAAAAATTGTTCTTTTTTAAATTTAAAGTCTTTTTTCAATTTTTTAAAAAATCAATTTTTAAAAATATTGTAAATAATTTTTAAATTTAATTATTTAATAATAAATATTGTTTTACTTTTTTTAGTTTTATTTATTATTTTGTATATAATTTTGATATGATTTTATTAGGATATATGATTAGGATGACTTTGTGATTCAAAGGAATTGAATCAGTTATTTCTTTCCAGTTTCGTGCATATGTCACGTGGCCATTTTTGACACTGCGTGCCTGACACTTGGATATTACAGAACAAGCTAACAAAGGAGTAGACATTAATTAATTCTTCCTAGGCCAATGGTTCATTATTGAGTCAAGCCCCTGATAGCGAGACTTTGACCGTTTTGCCACAAAAAAAATATTATTTACCTAAAAACTAAATATCAGACTGTCACACGATATAATTCATTGGTCAGTCCAGCGAAATACGTGGTGGACACATGACAGTGAGGAAGTAATTCGCTAGGGAGCCCAGCGAATTAGGTGGACACGTGGCAGATGTAACACCCCGGACGTGTTATCATTAACAATATCATAAGCGCGCTATCAGAGTTAAACAAACTCAGTGCAGAAGCAACAGGAACATTTTTCTTGATTTCATTATGCATGGAATATAAAACACATCAACAAAAGCATCCTAAACAAGCCCCTGTGATCCAGTTAACTCCAACACACACATAGGCAGATATAAAAACATAAAGAGTTAAACTGAGATAATCAGGAGGAACCATAACTCATCTACATAACATATTCTGTACAGATACACCTAACTCATAGTTTTACTACCTCGGTGGTTATACAACATAATAAGGCCTAGGACATTATTATGGCCGTCACACATTCCCCAGCTCACTGGGTACTAACCTGATGCTCTCAGCATCAGAGGTCTTTCACCTCATACTGGCTCTTAAGCCATCCCAGACTCGTCCCACAGAGGTACCATAACATAGTGTCCACCCTAGGACACGTCTCGTAACAGAGAGGCACCGCCTCATCACTGAACAAGCATTGCCTGAGTCACCTACTCAGGACTTTATACATACATTGCCTGAGGAATCTCTCAACTCAGGACTTCTAGAATCCAGATATGGCTCATCTAAGAGGCCTTAGGCTCTAATCCCCTCGGGAAGCCCTCTCTTAGAGATACATCATATCTGTCCACATGCCTGGCCTCACCAGGACTTTCCATAACACATGCCTGAGAGAGACATCTCACGACGGAGGCACTCAATCCCTCAGGAATTTCAATCCTCTGCCTGTGAGAGACAATCCTCAACGGGAGCTCTCAATCCCACAGGACTTTCCACTACCTGGGAGAGACAATCCACACTGGGAGCTCTCAATCCCCCAGGACTATCCATCAGCTGCCTGAGAGAGACAATCCTCAACGGGAGCTCTCAATCCCTCAGGACTTCCTGCTCAGATACCTGAGAGAGACTATCCACTCCGGGAGCTCTCAATCCCTCAGGATCTCCAATCCATTGCCTGTGAGAGACAATCCACATTAGGGAGCTCTCAATCCCACAGGACTTCCAATCACATTGCCTGAGAGAGACAATCCACAACAGGAGCTCTCAATCCCTCAGGACTTCCATCTCAACTGCCTGGGGAGTCATCCACAACGGGAGCACCATCCCACAGGACTTCATCATCATCAGTGCCTAAGGAGGAACATCCAGACGGGCAATCCACCCTTAGGACTTTAATCGGAGAGCAGTGGCACCTCCCATGGAATCTCAGCTATTCCAGGGAGTCCTCACACTCTTCCTCTGGCTAGGGAACCTCAACTAGCCCGATACTATCGCAGTATCCTATAGGTTCCATCACCTGCAACCTCAGGTGCATATACATTCTCACACATCTCGGAGTCTAACCTAGGATTCAGCATGCAATCATATATCTCGAACGGTCTGAGTATCACTCCAAGAACCGTTCTTCTAGCCTCTCAGGCTTCAGTCATACATAATCATCTAATAGGCTACTCCGGCCTTTCATTCAACAGCATGCCCATAACAAATGCAATACAAGCATGGCATGCGTCAATCACCCACTTGGGTGGTAAACAGGAGAAAGGGAACAATCCCCAGAGCGATGAGCTTACCTGGCAAACCGTGCCTCACAGCTCTAGCCTCTTGAATAACAGCCTACTTCTCTGACACCCTCTGTGTCAAGCCCTAACAAGGCACACAAACATATATCACAGACCATTCAGACACATAAACAAACATTAGCTCATCAAACAGTCCTCAACTGCCTCTATGAAAGGAACCTCAGTCCTTTCTATCAACCCAGGTTATCTATCTAAGGTTCATCAGGCTCACTCATCAAAAGCCTGTCCATAGACCCTCAGTGGTCTAGCTCAACTCAACCATGGGCTCAGAGTCATTTCAGACTCATACACCAGCCATTCACTATGAGCTCAGAGCTCAACAACCCAAATCCTCAGGGTTTCCATAGGGCTTGGATGGTCTATCTCACAAGACACCGTTCTCATGGCCTCTCAGGCACAACAAGCCCATCATCATGGCCCTTGCATGTCTCAAATCAAGTGACTCAGTCCAAGTCACCCATGCATAACCTAGAGCCAAAACCAACAGTCACCAAATCACAAACTGAAAGCTAATCCTTCCTCCTCTCATGCTCCTGAACACATCTCTCAACTGGACCCAGAGCTAATTCTAACTCTATGACAGATGGGTCACTATTCATCAAAAACCCCAAATCCAAAATCAATCGGAGAAACTCGAGTTTCTTACCTCAGAACTGCCGAGGAAGGTCTCTAGGCTACTCTCCCTAGCCTTGGTGCACTGAACCACCGTCGTTCCTCGCCCAATCTCGAGCTCTCTGCAGCCTTCTCAGAGAAGGGGTTTTCAATGAATAGGGAGGAAGGATTTTGGCTCAAACTTGGTTTCTAGGAGGTTTACTAGGCTTTGGAAGGTGTTTGGAATCACAAAACAAGGTCCATGGAGCTTGGGAAGCTCTCCAATGGAGTTCTGGGCGCTGGAGGAAGAAGAAGAATTAGTTTTGAAGCCCAAAAACGCGAAAATGGCCTTTTATAGGCCCCCAGCGAGAGTCCCACGCTACCAGCGCGGAAATCCAGAGAAAAATGACTTTCTGGAGCACTTCCCACGCTACCGGCGTGGCACTATTCACAGGCAAAATTTCCGTCGCTAATTTCGTCGCAAAATCCGTCGCTAACGCTTTTTCTGACGGAATTTAGCAAATTTAACTTTTCTTCCTTTTTCTCTTAATTACTAAACCTAGGTTATTATAGCAGATAGGCAGTAATTCGCTGGGGTGCCCAGCGAATTACGTGATATGAGGGAAAAAAATGAGAAACTTCAAACGGTCATAATTTTTTATTGGAACGTCCGATTGAGGCGAAATCGATTGCCAAACGCTCAAAATTGAGAGGAGATGCCGCTAACAAGTACCCAAAAGGGACTTGGCCAAATTTTTTTTCCAAAAGAGGCCTCTAAGTGCCTCAAAATTACGATTTAAGATTTAATCACCCAAAAAATTTATTTTTATCTACTTTTTTAATTATTTAATTACATTATTTAATGTTATTTTTTATTTTTTCAATTACTTCTCTGAATTATGATTGTTTTGACATATCGTACGCTTCCATCAGACATTTCTATCAAAAGTTATGACTGTTTGAAGTCCATTGCCACATAATTTGCTGGGCTTTCCAAAAACTTCAAACAGTCATAACTTTTGATAGAAATGTCCGATGGAAGCGTACGATATGTCAAAACAATCGTAATTCAGAGAAGTAATTGAAAAAATAAAAAATAACATTAAATAATTAAAAAAGCAGAGAAAAATAAATTTTTTGGGTGATTAAATCTTAAATTGTAATTTTGAGACACTTAGAGGTCTTTTTTGGGAAAAAAATTTGCCAAGTCCTCTTTTGGGAACTTGCCAATGGCATCTTCTCTCAATTTTGAGCGTTTGGCCACTGATTTTGCCTCAATTGGACGTTCCAGTCAAAAATTATGACCGTTTGAAGTTTCTCTTTTTTTCCCCATGCCACGTAATTTGCTGGACTCCCTAGCGAATTACTGTCTGTCTACCACGTGTCTACCTAATTCATTGGGCTCCCTAACGAATTACTCTCTCACTGCCATGTGTCCATCACGTATTTCGCTGGACTGACCAGCAAATTATATCGCGTGGCAGTTTGATATTTAGTTTCACTGGCGTGACATTCAGGTAAATAATATTTTTTTGACAGTACGGTCAAAGTTCCCAGATAGCTAATCCAGGATTCAAAAGTGCAAATGCTAATCATTTTTTTATATTATTAATAAATGCTAACCATTACTAGAAAGAAAGTATTTATTGACGTAAGAAAAAGTACTACGTATTTTATTGCACCTAATTAAAACTAAAAGTATAAAAGTAGTACTAGTATTTTTTTAAAACAATTAAAAATCTTAAGTAGAGTGTATTAGATATATTTTAAACAATGCTCTCGTAACACTTTTTAAAGGCTCTATTAAAACTTTTAATTAGTTACAAAATATATAATACAGTATATTCAATGTTTTTAAAATTTTAAATATTTCAAAAATTAAAATTAAATTTTTTTTATTTCTGATTTAAAAATTCTTTTAATAAAAAAATGTTGTTTTTACTTTTAATTCATTCTAAAAAATTGACATTAACATGTATATTGTATAAATATTTAATACTTCTAATATACTCTATCTGTTCCTAATTATAACACACTTTTAACTCATTCATGTCTCTTAAAAAAATAGTTAATTTAGTTAATAATATTAAATTTGTCAACTAATTATACTAGCATTCCAAAATTATCTTTTTCTTATCTCTTTATTCACTTAATTGTTTCATATTAATGTTTGGAAATAAAATAATTAAGTAAAAATATATAAAAAATTAATGCATTTAGAAATTAAAAAATAATCCTATAAAAAGTGACAAACAAATTTCTAATAAAAATCTTATAATTTAGGAAGGAGGGAGTAGTAAATAATTTATTTACTTGTGTTTTAAAAAGTACTACGTATTTGTTAGGATTTCATTAGGCTAAAACAAGTTTATATTCCTTCTAAATTTTCTTAATTCAGATTTAGTTATTCTAACGTTTTTATCTATTTTTTTCCCTTAATAATGAAATGCACAATTTTTTATCCCTAAAGTAATTTAGATAACATATGAGGGATCCAATGTGATATTGTGTATTTTAAAATTAGAGAGGCGAGAATTCAGCAAAAAATATTAAAAAGACTAAACCGTACTTATAAAAATTAGAAGAACAAAAAAAAAATTGAATTACTCTTATTTATTATCTTTAAAAAAAATCATGAATATTTTTTTTAGAAAATGAACGCCTATGATAAGAGCATATGCAACCAAGCACTTCTCCTTAAGTATTTAAATGGGTCTCACTTAAATGGACCTCACAAAAAAAATTCACATCCTTATATTTTATCATAAAAATATTAATTTTGATATCTAAAAAAATATTAAATTTTGTTTCTTAATTTTAAAAGGAACCAGCAACATGTGCTTATTTACTTTTTAGCCATAAGTGTCCACAGCAGGGTGTTCTACATAGGAACACTTGCTTTTTAAGATTTGAGCTAATTTAGCAACGCAATGCAGTTTCTCTAAACCACTAGGGTGTGCTTAGTAAAAAAATATTGCGGTAGCGCGGTACGAATGAATAATTTCCAAGAGAAACGCAACATAATTTGATATGCTCCATCCAAGCTCCAGCTCCCTTTTGGACACAACTATTTTTTTTATTTTAATTTTAACTGTAAATCCAAAAGAGAAAAATGAATAATTTCATAATTGTATGAACAGCACTAGACATGAATAAATTCGTTCGTTGCATTTTTCGTAAAGTCCTTCTCGCATTCGTGAGGAGCAGCATTACCAAAGTAACCTCAGCAGGACCATTACTAAGAATGAAAGAAGCATAAGAATGTAAAGATTGAGACGGGTGAAGAAATAAATAATAATTTAACGTGCATGATTGTATTTGTACGATACATGCATGTAGGGTTACGGGATGACAGAGGCAGGACCAGTGTTATCAATGTGCTTAGTGTTTGCGAAGGAGCCAATGCAGGCTAAATCAGGTGCATGCGGAACCGTCGTCAGAAATGCGCAGATGAAAATTATTGAGCCTGATACTGGCGCTTCGCTTCATAGGAATCAAGCTGGTGAAGTTTGCATAAGAGGCAACCAGATCATGAAAGGTAAACTTTTTTTTTTTTTTTTCTCTTTCCATCACCGACAATATTAAATAGGTGTATAGGACAAATTTTGAAATTTTATATGATATTTTCTGTTTTCATAACGCTATTAGTTAATTACTACACCATGTGTGTGGTTGTAGTATTTGATTGTCTAATTTCTCGCTAATGTCAAACTATTGAAAGTCTTTTTCACATGTTTCCCATGATCTATCGTCTTATTACCTGTTAATGTTAAACTATTATTTAATCTATAATTGATTTATTTAATAACCCACGAAACACTAAAAAGTTGCCTTCATCGCTGGTAGGTAGGTTAGCCATATTGATCGAGTTACTTGGAATTATTACTTTATTTGGTATGATAGAGTGTGGGAGAGAAAGGAAAGACACTCAATTTATCATCCAGCCTTCTCTTGGTTAGTGAAAAAGGGAAAGGAAACATTAAAAAAAGAGTCAAACCCTTATCTTCAGTCTTCTCTATAAAATAGGAAGAAAAGGATACAAAAAAAAAGAAGTGATTTTCAACATAAACGCCGCCAAACTTTTTAAATCAGTAGCTTTCGTATTTCTTTTTTCAAATATTCGCTATAAGCTATAAAGAACACAATAATTACTATTTTAATGTTCATATTCATATATGTTCCAAACATTTAAATTATAAGATGCATACCATTGACAAATTTTTTTTATTATAATTAGAAGTATTATAAATTGAGAGAAAAATTTATCGTGAATTTGAAAAAAAAATGAACCAAAAAATAAAAAAGAAAAGAAAAACATATTTGTCATTGACGAAAGATATTAATGTACCGTATGTGAAAAGATGAGGAAGCATAGATTGAGGTGGTTTGATCATGTTATGAGACAATTACTGCATGCTCCCGTAAGAACAAAAATTTGTTACTAAGAACTCGACACAAAGAGGTAGAAATCGACCGAAACTTACATGGGGAAAGGTAGTTAAACAAGACCTAATGAAGTGAGATATATAGATTGATGAATGATATGTTTTAGGACTAAGTGGAGAGAAGCTATAAGCTTGGTGAAGGGTTAAACACATCAGTAATTTTATGTTCATGTCATTCTCTTTTTTTAGTTCTTCCTTTCACCATCTTTTATTTTAACTTATTTTTTCTGTTTTCTATCTTATTTTTACTTTTTTCTTCCCCTCTCATTTCTCTTTCTTTGTTTCATTTCCGATTTATTATTGAGTTTATCTATCACCGATCTCAATTAATTTGGGTTAAAAGTGTTATTGATGTTGATTATATATATACAGTGGGCAGAGCAAACTTTTATTTTTAGTTAGTGTAAAATTTTAAGTAATGCCAAATTTTATTTTTATGTAGTGTCAATTTTTTTTAATCTTAATTAATTATATAAGTTTATATAATTATTCAAAAAAAAAATTATATCATTCAATAATTACAATTTTTTTTTAGATAATATTGTGGCGCGCACACACACACAATTTGAAGATCAAATGCATGAGACATAACACAAATTTAATTCTGAGATCAAATGCAGTTAATTTTAAGATCAAATGCATGAGACATAACACACACACCCACAAAGTTAATTCTAAGATCAAATGCAATTAATTTTAAGATCAAATGCATGAGACATGTTTGGTTAGGTTACTAAATGACACACAAACTTAATTCTAAGATCAAATGCAGTTAATTTTAAGATCAAATGCATGAGACATGTTTGGTTAGGTTACTAAATGACCAAGATCGAGGCCACATAAAGAACTATAGATAAAGGAGGTTGGTTACACAGCTGATATTGGATACATAGATGATAATCATGAGCTCTTCATCGTTGATCGGTTAAAGGAGCTAACTAAATACAAAGGATTTCAAGTGGCTCTTGCTGAGCTCGAAGCCATGCTAATTGCTCATCCTAACATTTCTGATGCTGCCGTTGTATCGTAAGTTCTATATATAGTTAATTAGCATTAATTAAATGTATTTTTGATCCTCTCTTGTTTATTTATTTTCTCTTCAAACATAGATTCTAATGATTACGTTGATTTCAGCATGAAGGATGAAGTTGCCGGAGAGGTTCCAGTCGCATTTGTTGTACGATCAAATGGTTTTAAGATTCATTCTGAGGATGAAATAAAGCAATACATCTCAAAGCAGGTAATTACTTTGGTTGGCTTTCAACATTAGTTACAATATTTGTGGCAGCTTGTATTTTAATTATATTGTGCTACGAAAATTTCAATATATATGGGACAGGTTTTATTTTACAAAAGAATTAGTATAGTTTTCTTTTTGGGCTCAATTTCAAAGGCACCCTCTGGAAAGATCTTGCGAAAAGACCTCAGGGCCAGGCTTGCAACCGATCTTGCTATTTAGGCTTTAATTTAAATGTTTTATAATAAGGCTCCCCAACCTTTAGTGTAAATATGATTATAATATAATAAAGTATAAAAACAAATTAAAATTATGTGTCATATATAACAATTAAAAAATACTCAACTTCGATGATAAAATTGTCTACATTTTGCTATATACATAACGGTTAGTTTCAATTTAGTCTTAGATATTTACAATAACTTATTTTTTTAAAAAGATATTTACAATAGCTTCATATCAATTATGATTTAGACCTAGATATTTACGGCAACTTCATATCAATTTCACCAGGAGTGACTAAATCCTGATTTAGGTCTCTAACTAACTTTCATATAAAATCTGGAAATAAAATTTTCACGTCCAAAAAAAATGAAGAGTTACTTTTATTATTAATTGGAAAAGAATGTTATAAATAATTAACTACCTTTTTTTTGTTATAAAGAATGGAATACAAGGATATATTTAATAATTTTACATATCAAGTTGTTAGAAACAGGAACTTGTGATGAAAAAATATAACACATTTTAAAAAATATAAAAGAGCTCATTTTTAAGAGTTTGATCTGGACCCTTTTTTATATTGACATCCCACATTCTCACTCAATTTCAGTGGATCATGAGCAAAGCAAAAAATATTAATAATTTTGGAAATTATTATATTAGAAGATGTAAAATTCACTTTTGTAATATTTACGTATTGAGAATTAGTTTTATGGTTTCATGGTTTGGATAGCTTATTTTCATTGATTAAATTAGAATACATTTTAAATAGAAGGAAAATAAATTTGTGTATATAAAAATATTTAAGTTTATTATTTTTGTCAAATATATAATATATTAAATTTTACAAGTATATACTGTTTACAAAATATAACGAGAGGCCGTGTTTGAACATGAATATATGATACACAGTACGGAGATAAACCTTATTTTAATTTCATAAATATTTGTTTTTTCTGAAAAATATTTCATGTTTTTTCATGGTCATTGATAATGCATTAGTTAATAATTACATGTCGTCTATATTCATTGGGCTTGCATGCTAGGTATGGCCCATGTTTAAGGTTGTAAGCCCATGCTAGAGCTACGGATAATGCTAGCCCAGCTTCAATAAAAAAATAAATGTGACGAAAGAAGTGACGCCAGTGTGAATATAAGATTGAAATGTACGATGGTGGTAGGTGGATTTGGAAACGACAATTGCGACTGACTGTAACAGTTGTTGGTGTTTTTATTATGTTATTATATTTTATTATATGTAAATTAATGTACATATTAATTTTAGTTTCCTATATTTTGTAATGTATATAATATTTTTTTTATATTTTTTGTTTATTACGATAACATCACAGATTAATATATCATGTTTATAAATACATGTTTATTTATACATAATTGACCAAATCATTTATAGTTAATATTTAAATATCATTCTATTTGATAAATGTATTTGTAAAATATTAAAATGATAATATTATTATATCACCTGTTGAATTTTTTATTCCTATTTTAATCTTTAATTATCTTTGTTATTTTGGTTTATATACTTCAATTCTAAGAATTATATATATATATATATCAAAGTAAGATATGCTGTGAAGAGAAAAATAAGAGAAATGGATAAATATATAAAAAAATATTATTGATCATATAAATTTTAGTTGTGTATATATTTTAAGATGGATATCCTAGGACTACAAATCTCATCAAGAAGAGTTATCAAATTAGTTTTAAGTATTTATGTCATAAGACTAAATGTTTGAGGGGTTGTATATCGTCCAGGATGGATATCCTGGGATTACAAACCTCGTCAAGAAGATTGATCGGTTTAGTCTTAAGCATTTACACCACAAGGTTCAATGTTTGAAGGATTATATATCATCCGAAATGGATATCCCGCGACTAAAAACCTCGTCAAGAAGATTGATCAACTTAATCTTAAGCATTTACGTCACAAGGTTTAATGCTTGAAGGGTTGTATACGTCCGAAATGGATATCGCGAAACTAAAAACATCATTAAGATGATTAACCGACTTAGCCCTAAGCATTTACGCCACAAAACTTAATGCTTGAGGGGTTGTACACCGTCTAGGACGCATATCTCGAGAACATACGACTCTCGTAAAAAGACAACTTGCCCTTGTTCATCAAGGCTATAGATTCAATACTTGTGGGACTACACATCATCTGAGACAAACTCAATGACACCGGACAGTCAAAATGGCACTCGACTAGTCTCATGACCAGAAAGGGGAAACGATGAGAAAGTAGTATACAAAGTAGTACTCCAAAGACAAAATTGGAGGATCATTGAGACCTAACATGTTAGACACACACAACTACACACCATGTACCAGATATGAGGGGGACAAGACTCAATCCACATAGCGGCACATAAAGGAACCAATGAGATCGCTACATGTGGAGGACCTTGTTAGAGGATATCATCTATAAATAAAGGAGAGTTGCATGATTCATCACAAGTTCATGATTATATAGGTAGAGTTAGGGGAAGACATTAATGATTGATGTTAACTTTGAACTAGAGTGTCGAGTGCTCTCTTCCTAGCATTCTCCAACGTGAACAAGTTATAACAATATCTCTAACTCTAGTCTATTCTTGGATTATAAAAAAATGTTATATCTAACTTTTTTAGTTTCAAAACATACAGAAATTAATGGTATATTTGATAATAATATAAATTATATTAATCTACCTTCGTAAAAATCTTAATTTATACTATATATTTCAAAGACATAAACAAATAAATGAGTAATTGAGTATTTTTAATTAAAATAATAATGTATCTTTACAATATTTTTATACAATAAAGTCTTTATTTTTACTTATGTATATTAAATTAAAATTGTAGAAATAATAATAATAATTTTAGAAAATTACATCTCATTATAATCACTCTTAGTCATGTACTAATTAATTGTTAAAAAAATTCTCCATCTATTATATTTATTTAAATTAATGATTTTTTTATATAAATTAATGGCTACTTATCCTTTGACAATAAAATATACATTTTTATGCAAATCCCACAGAATGTCTGTATACTCCATAAATAATTACTGTACATGTGATAAATTAAGTAATAAATATAATATAATATTAATATTTTATCTTTTAAAAATTAAATTCATGAATATAATATAAATGAACATGTAATAAATGAATTAAAAATTCAAATACTACTCATTAATAATACCATCAAAACTCATTACTCTTCTTCCAACACCTAATAATAATAAATGTGCATGTACATTTAAAACTCACCTTTTATTAAATATTATTAATTAAATAAATATCAAATAAAATAGTACTTTTTTATATCTTAAATTGAAGAAAAAATTTATTCATACTAATTAAGAAATTTAATTAATTGTATTTAATTACATCAATATCAAATAAAAATTATTTTTTTCCTAATTTACTTTTTATTGAAACTTTGTATTAAAAATAAAAAAATCATGAAAATTAAAACTTCAATTAAATGGATGACATTTTAAAGATAATAACATTAAATAATTTTGGTTGAAATTTTCTTTTTAAGAAAAAAATTACATTTTTTTATATTTTAGACTTGAGGGAGTAATAACGTAAAAAAAAAATTGTTCAAAAAGTTTCCTTATTTCAGAACAAAAAAGTACATCACAACTATCAAAGTTTTGCTCTCTTATGATTATGAGATTTGTTGATCTGTACGGTGTACTTGTTTGAATGTAAAAAAATAAATTAGAAAATTGTGAATTAGAGAAATTTTTATTGTTGAGGAGTATCTTTAGTGGTAGATCTTAAATTGAGATCTTAGATCACTTTTTGATAGTTTTCATAGAACCACATAGGATTGAAGATCTCTTAAGATCTCTTTAATTTTTCTTTTGTGGTAGATATTATTTTGAGATCTTAGGGAGAGAGAAAGAGGTAAAGAATTTATTTTTTTTTGAACTATGTGCAGATCTTGAGGGTTCTTCTACAAGAATTCATCCTCCATGTTGGAGATCTCTTCACCTCTTTTATTGAGAGATCTAGTGAAGATCAGATCTTGAGCTCAAGATCTAGCACTAAAGATGCTAGATATATTAATTTAAAGATAATCAAAATTATAACATATTAAAATAGTCCTTTTGAAAAAGTGAGTATTTATATGAGCAAATTTCACAAATATTTATTAATTTACACCTACTTATTTTTCTTGAAAAATACATTAATAAATTGTATCATAAATGCATTTTAAGTTATTCATGACTAGCTAACATCCACATTCTAATTAAAAAGAGAGAATACAGGTAAACAAATCCTCTACCTAATAAACGTCGGATACAATTTATATATTTCCTCGTTTTCATTATAAACGTTGCGTAAGAAAAGATATTCTAAAATAATTACTCTTTCCTTTTTTTTTAATTGTCATATTTTTTTAAGAAAATTATTTTTATTTATTTGTGGTTTCCAGAATTCAAGATATCATTAATTATTTTTTTCAATTATACCCTTATCACTATTAATTATTTTATACATTTTTATAAAATTAGATAATAAATAATGGAAAATTTTAAGGGTGAATTGATCTCCTTTTGGCCAAAAATTAGAAAATGGATACGTCGAGAAAAATTCAGCATATATTTCTTTCATCTATTTCCAAAACAATGAATGAGTTTATTTCACGAGAGAGAAACTATAAGAAGATTTTAAAGCAATTGGAGGAATTCATGCACTGGAATGAGCAGATACAATGAGGGGTGTAAAAGGAAAGCGATTTGAAGATTCCTTGAAAATCAAAGAAATTAATGAGTTACCACACATTAACCTTAAACGACTTATATTAAGAAACATAGGAACAACCGAACAAAGCAGGATTTTAGTTTTTAATCGTAATATTAATTATTTTTTATTCATATTCTTTTATAATACTAACAGTAAACAATAACAATAAAATTTATAAATAATGATAATTAATTTGAGACACAGGAATAACAAATGTTCAACTGAAGTTATAATTAAAAAACAAATAAAATTCAAACATGATATTAGTATTAGTAAACATCTATAATCTTTCAAATTAAACTAGAACAATATTTGATCCATGGAAAATAAAAATAAAATCATCCAAACGAGAAACACTTCCATTCAAACATGTCAGGCAGTCCCTGTCTCACCAACTCATGATGTAACCACAGGCCTTACAAACACCAGCCATATATATGCATAAATGCTGGCACCACCTTCAAGCAAACTCACAAATTCTCCTACACCAACAAAAAATGGAACTTCCACAACAAGAATTCATCTTCCGCTCTCCACTCCCCGATATTCCCATTCCCACACACCTCCCATTGTACTCTTACTGCTTCGAAAAGTTGTCACAGTTCCATGAACGTCCATGCCTCATCGACGGCGACACCAGCGAGACCCTCACCTACGCCGACGTCGATCTCTCCGCTCGCCGCATCTCCGCCGGCCTCCACAAAATCGGCATCCGCCAGGGTGACGTCATCATGCTCGTCCTCCGCAACTGCCCGCAGTTCGCCCTCGCCTTCCTCGGCGCCACTCACCGCGGCGCCGTCGTCACCACCGCCAACCCCTTTTACACGCCGGCGGAGCTCGCAAAGCAAGCGACGGCCACGAAAACCAGGCTGGTGATAACGCAATCCGCGTACGTTGAGAAAATCAAGAGTTTCGCGGACGACAGCGATGTCATGGTGATGTGCATTGATGATGATTATTCCTCTGAAAACGATGGCGTTTTGCATTTCTCGACGCTCACTAACGCCGATGAAACGAAAGCCCCTGCCGTTAAGATTAACCCTGACGACCTCGTTGCGCTTCCGTTTTCTTCTGGCACGTCTGGGCTTCCCAAGGGGGTTATGTTATCGCATGAAAACTTGGTTACCACGATAGCGCAGTTAGTTGACGGCGAAAACCCGCACCAGTACACGCACAGCGAGGATGTGTTACTCTGTGTGCTTCCTATGTTTCATATTTATGCGCTCAATTCTATTTTGCTCTGCGGGATTCGATCTGGTGCGGCTGTACTTATTGTGCAAAAGTTTGAGATCACTACTCTGTTTGAGCTCATCGAGAAGTACAAGGTGACGGTTGCGTCGTTTGTGCCGCCCATCGTTTTGGCGTTGGTTAAGAGCGGAGAGACTCATCGGTACGAACTGTCGTCTATTCGCGCTGTGGTCACCGGCGCGGCACCGTTGGGAGGGGAACTCCAAGAAGCTATTAAGGCTAGGCTACCACACGCTACTTTTGGACAGGTTTCATTTTCATTATTATTTTTAAAAATTAATTAGTTGATAAAAAGGATATTTTCATTTTTCAAGATTTGACCTCTAATTTTACATAGTAACATGAGAAAATTTAATTGCTTTATAACAAGTGAGATTTTAGCGACGTAAGCTGCAGTAACAGTCGCAGTTTCTTCACACTCTTCTTCACGATATAATAACTACAAAACACTTTAATTTCTATATATTCATAAAATTAAGAAAAATGTTTTATTAACACCCATTAACCTATTTAACATCCATCCAGAAAGAGAATAAAAAAATTAAAAATATAAATATGATAAAATTTATGATGTAATAAAAAAAGAGAAATAGAAAAAGAATAAGAATGTTAATAGAATATTTAAAATAAATAGTGATTTATGTATTATTACTCAAGAAAATAAAAAGTTTCCTCATTTTTTTTAATTGTTGATTTTTTTTAAATATTTTTATTTATTTTTCATTTTTAAAATTTAAAGTAATATTAATTTTTTTATCAATTATACTCATATTTTTTCATCTAGTCTTTAATTAACTTAATATATATATATTAGTATTTTATTAAAATTAAAAAAATTATTACATATATTATATTTTACAAAAAAACTTCAAAAGAAGACAGATAGAACGATTATAAATAAATTAAAATAAACCTAAACATACTTATAAGCAAAAGAATCAAAACACATCGCATTTATACTTGAGAAGTACTAACAATAATTTCTCATCAAGACATTTTTTTTTCCTAAGAATCTCTTTATAATTATTTAAAATTTATTAAAAATTATAAACTTTAATAGATTTTATTTTGTATTTAATAATTCTCTCTTATTGATATTGGATGAGAAAGGAAACTTGATCGGTGACGCTGTCATTCCTCTTTGTACTTTGATACGGAAATAAATTCTTTATGCAAAGTGCCATTATTAACGGACCTTTTATTTTGGTAAGTGAAAACAGAAATAAAATAAAATAAAAAACTAAAACAAACTAGCCTAAAGCAATACGATCATTGCCCAAAAACTTCAAAACCCTATCTGGTGGCTGGTCCCAATGTCCTGAACGAGGTTCCTGGCATTCCAACCTTCAAGTCAATCCGCAACACTATTAATGGAACTTTAGTTTATCGTATAAGATATAAAACCTATTTGGATATAAGACTAAAATTGTTTTTGAGAATTTTTTTACTGAAAAAAAATTATATTTCTATTAGATAAATTTTTAAAAGTACTTTTGACTTATATTCAATGGTTTATACTTTTATTCGTCGGATTTTTTAAAATATAATTAGAGATTTTATGAAAAATAAAGTTATTCTTTATTTGATTATAATTATAAAAAAATATTAGTTTTAAAAAGCAATTATAAGTAAAAGTTTATACCTAAAAAGAAGTGCAATTTTTAACTTTTCAAGCTAAGGAAAAATCTTGTATTTTAACTTTTTAATAGGAAAACGATTATTATTATTATTATTATTATTATTATTATTATTATTATTATTAATAGGAGAAATAAGTAATTCATGTCTAACTTCTTTTTCATGTTTATTTTAAATAAAAAAGTAGAAGTTAATGGGAGATTTGTAAAGGTGATTATTATAAACATAAAATAATAATTTATAAATGTAATTTTAAGATAAAATAAGTATAAAAATATGTACATTAAAATATTCTATTTCCTTCCTATATAGTTATAGTTATAGATTATTATTATTATTATTGCGTTTAAATGAAACCATAGTTATTTGAAAACAAAATTTGTCTCCTGTGATTTTAATAAACTGAAAAGGAAAAGAAAATGGGATAACTTATAATTTTTTACGTACAGGGATATGGGATGACAGAAGCAGGACCACTTGCCATTAGCATGGCATTTGCAAAAGAACCCTCTAAGATTAAACCAGGTGCTTGCGGAACCGTTGTGAGAAACGCTGAGATGAAAATCGTGGATACAGAAACCGGTGATTCACTTCCAAGAAACAAATCCGGTGAAATTTGCATAAGAGGCGCAAAGGTCATGAAAGGTATATCATCGTATTCGCATACATGTTTATTTCATGCATTTATTATGATTTATATACATCGTCGTGTGACTTTAACGCATATCCTAAATATATATCACAGAGGCCGTGTCATGTATGTTGTCGTATAATCAGAGAGAAACATTAGTGTTTTTTAATTCGTAAATGTTAATTGTTAGTACTTTATATTAGTAAAAAGATTTGAACTATTGACTTTCTTATGACTCCAATTCCTATGTTTCTTCCCGGCCACTACCACCAAATCATCTTATGATTTCAGAGAAACACTTATTATAATAGTTAATTGAGATGTTTTTTCATCGACTGGTCAAAAGGTCTTCTTTGATGGCACTAGATTTGGTTTAAACATCTGAATCAATTGTCATTTTCATATTAAGATATCTTTGTAGGAGAGCACACTCTTGGTAATTGATATATAATGTTAAAAATTTATGTTAATCTTTGTAAAGTATATTGATTATATTAGTGTTAAGTATTTAAATTTGTATTAACCTTTTAAAAGTCTAAGTGGAGTTGTTGTGAATTGTGAGCTCGGTGGAACAGAAGATTGGGTGGATTTGGTTGCTTTAGTTTAGAGCACTATTGTTGTTATTATTATCATAATATGGCTTCTAGATGTGATGGGGACGATAAATATGTGTGGTACACTTGTCAAGGTGTGAATTCCACAAAAGTTTCAGCGCCTCAAACGTGTGAAGCAGCTTTAATCAGCCACCAAACCATCGACAGTGGTTTTACCGAGGGATAATTATTATGTGTATGATATATAAATAAATGAATTTAATTTATGTCGAAGTACAATAATTTTTTAAGTTTAAAAGTTAAATTATTTTCAAAAATTATTTGTTATACTTAGTTTAAGATATATACGTGTTTTTTTTTTTACTTTTCAGTTATATACGTTCAAAATTAAAATAAAGTGTTGAATAAACTCTTAAAAAAGTGTAATTTTATTCTTATTCTAATACAAAGAAAGTATTGCGCGTGCTCACTAACAAATAGCAATGAGTAAGAGTCACATGAGCATATAATAATTCTGGTTCCTCCACTCCGTTAAAGGAGGTAAGTATGTCGTATCGGATACTGTGATCATATCCTATCATATTCATATCAATTGCTAACATTCTATAATAATAATAAATAAATAAATAAAACTGGCAGCACTTGCATGCTTATTATATTTTCAATAGCCGTGTTGATATGTCTCTCATGTTTCCCCTCATATTATAGGTGTAAAATATTTTGCTGGTAACTTATTCTGATTCAAAGTAAATTAATTTTCTGAGTTGAAGCTTTAATAACTCATTTTGTTTTGAAGCTAGTAAATTGTCTGTGATGAAGAAGCTTGGAAAATTAAATTTTGGAAAACATCCTAGTAGATGGTTGGATTAAAGTTTACAGATTTAAGTTCTAGTTAAATTTAAATTTGCAAATTGAATTTACAAAAGTATCTCAAATCTTGTTTTTTTTAAATTGAGTTTTTAGATAAAATTTCACTTACTAAATTCATTTTATATAGTTATAAAATTCTTAATTTTCTTTATTTTACCCTCATTGACAGTTGTTGAAACTTGTATGGCTTGTAATAAATAGATCCCCACCAAAATGGAATAATTACTCTACACCAAATATCTAAATTCAACAGCAAATGGCATAATGTCAAAACACTTGTGCGAAATTGGGTAATTTATACTCCTCGTGTAGCGGTTCAACATGGACTCTTGAAGCCTGAAGGCGTTGATATAAAGAAATTCCCCAAACAGTTTGGTAGGTGAGTAAACTTGTAAGTGAAAGTTGACATGGATGGTCTGTGCCAGCTTTGTTTGGAAGTCTCTAGTCGTATATTCGCTCACCACTCAAACGAAGTCCACATCCTCACCTAACTCATTTACCTTTTTTTCCCACAATGATGACATTACGTGGTCCAATAGACACAATTATTTAATCATTTAGAACGTGTAAGTCACTCATTATGCTCCACAGCTACCAAGAGTCACACCATTTTAGCATGAAAATAGATAGGTCTATGAAGTAGGTTATCAGCGAGCACCTGCCTATTACTGGACTATAAAATGTGTAATTGATTATAAAAGAATAAATGTAAAACTCCATAAACCTAAAGTTAATTAGCCTAAGTCTTGTCAAAGGTAATATGTTACAAAAAAATACCATTACTCTTTCTTGATATGTTCAATTTGTGGTTGGTCAGGATATCTAAATGACCCAGAGGCTACAGAGAGAACTATAGACAGAGAAGGATGGTTACACACAGGAGATATTGGTTTCATTGATGATGATGATGAACTCTTCATTGTTGATCGGTTAAAGGAATTGATCAAATACAAAGGATTCCAAGTAGCTCCTGCTGAGCTCGAAGCATTGTTGATTGCTCACCCAAACATTTCTGATGCTGCCGTTGTAGGGTAAGTTGGTTACCTAATATCTTTAACAACCTTCTATTAGAAAAAGCCCAACAACTTTCATTTTTCTTCTTCATCTGACTTTTATGTTTGTTTAATTGTCTCAATTATATATGTTTGCAGTAAATATTTTTTGGGGAAAACCCCCCTACAAAAGGCCCAACAACCTTTATGGTTTTCATGACTTTTATGTTTAATTGTATAAATATAAATATTTTCAGTAAGTTTTTTTGGGGGAAAAGCAACCCCCTATTAAAAAGAGGACAAATAACCTTCATTTTTGTGTATAAAAAAGCCCCAACAACCTTATTTTTTTTCTTACCTTTTTGTTTTATTTAATTGTCTCATTATAAATGTTTGCAGTAAATTTTTTGGCGGGAAAAACTGTCCTCTATCTTCTTTAGGTTATGTTTGGTTTAAAAGAAAAAAAAATAGAAAATAGAAAATTTAAAAAAGGAGAAGTAGAAATAAAATGATATGTTTTGTTGTTTTCTTTAAAAGAAATAAGTGAAAAATAGAATATAAATAATATTATAAACTTATTTAGTTGGGATAAAATAACAAGAATATCCTCTAAAATAGTTAATGTTACGTGAAATTAGAGATTTAAAAGGGTATAACTGACTTTTTGGCCTTTGTTAACGGCTATGATGACTGAATGTTGCTACGTGGAACCCACGACACTCTTCTTATTTCTCAGCTAAATGACTTGTACCAAACCGCTCAATTATTTCTATGGCGCTCAACAAACACAGCCTTACATACACTCATATATATAGTTATTAGTAATCTCTGAAAATGACTAATATCATCGGTGTTGGTTTCAGCATGAAAGATGAAGCTGCCGGAGAAATTCCAGTTGCATTTGTTGTAAGGTCAAATGGTTCTGAGATTACCGAGGATGAAATCAAGAAATACATTTCACAACAGGTTTTCTTTTCCAGCATAATTGGTTTCTTTTCTTTTTTCATTGGCACATGAGGAGTTTAAGGATCAGTTTAATATTTCTGTTATGATTAATAATTATTTATTTATATTAATGCTATGCAAAAGCAATCCCACCAATACATATTCAGCTATTATTTTATCTATCTTTCTCTTTTTCTCTCACATATCATTGAAGCAATAGCTTCAGTGATCCCGCTTTATGGTATATATGCCTCTTGTAATTAAAAATAGGAGATAGAATATTGATGAACTATCACTTATATATATTTTATATGGTTGTAATTGATTTTATTGGGGCTAATGAGCAGGTGTTTCTTTCAGGTGGTATTTTACAAGAGAATAGGTAGAGTTTTTTTTCACGGACTCTATTCCTAAAGCACCCTCAGGCAAAATTCTGCGAAAGGTATTAACTGCAAGACTTAACGAAGGTTTGGTGGTGGCCAATTAGGTCCTTGTGACAGAAGAAAATCGTAGCTGTTTTACTTACCGCACCACAGGCCCTTCCTGTTGTGTTTTTTGTTCCTATTTTATATCTCATTATCAAAAAATATATATAGGATTTGTTTGGATACAAGTATTTTTGAGAGTTTTTCTATTGAAAATATAAAACTTTTTTAGTAGAGAAGTTCTCAAAAATACTTCTAGACTTGTATTTAAACATACTCATGATATTGTATGAATTTATTCATGTGTAACGTATAATGTTGTATATATCGAAGACCAGACTCTGTATTACAGCACAGCATGAGCATATTAAAATTCAGCAAGTTGTTGCAATCTGTATACTAAATTAGTAGTGAACTAAAAAGAATTTCATATTTCATATAATTTAGCACATTTCTACAATTAAAATTCAGCACATTGTGGAGAAAACATTATAACACCCCCTACAATTTAACTAGTCTAGCCTATATAAGAAGAATTTCATATTTCTACAACTACTAAGGTCGTTAGAGAAATTTATGCTTATACTTGATTTCAAGTATAGATGTAAGGATGTGTTGGTATTTAATGGTAAAAACCAAATCATCCATCCAATCTAAACCAAATTGGATAAGATATATTGAATTATTTTAAAAATTCATCCAAACTGAATGGAACTAAGTCCTTTTGATCTTTGGGTGAATAGTTTCTTGACTCAAAATTAATCAATCAAAACTAATCACAAACACCCCTGGATATAAAGGCTAATAGCACTATAGCAGTCCCAAGGAAAAAACCGGAGAACAAAGAGAGACAAAAGGCTGAGCAACACATATATACACAACACGAATCACGATAGTGCGCATGCCAAGCAAGAAAATGTAAAAGACAAAAAGGCTGAACAACACAAATGTACACTATACGATAGTACGCATGCCAAGCATGAAAATGTAAAAGAAAGGAAGACAAAACTAAAAGCAATTCTAGAACTAGAATCAACCATAGTGTGACTTTGATGATAAATCATCATCCCAACTCTTCAGTCAACCAGAGCTTTCAAGAGTATTTCTGAATTTTAATAGAAGCAACTTGTCCATTACAATTTTTTTTAATCTGTTTTATTTTCATAACCCAATGTCTAGGGGCCTTATATAAAAAGATTATAGTCGCTAGGAAAAACCCATGGATCATGATGTTTAACTTTCCTGCTTAATGGTCTAGGTTTAGTGAAGTAAGAGTTCAAGCCCATGGCCCAACCTTTCATTTTTTATGGACTACAAAAGAAAAGTTCAAACAAAATATAAAAGAAAGAAAAGCAAAAAAAAGAAGAGAGAACTAATTTGTTATTTGCATATAAAAATATTTATTTCATTTTTATACTTTTTATTAGAAAATAAAACAAAAGATTTTGTTTCTTATTTATTGCTCAAAGAGTAGTGAAAGAGGGATATAAAGAAAAGATTGTACAAATATTGTTACTAAATAAAAAACTAGTAACTAGTTTGGGATATTTTCTTTCCAAATTTTTTATAAAATTGATAAGAATAATTTTTTTTCCAAACAAACTGAACCTAATAAACACCACAAGAAGAGATATAATTCATATAATCAATAAAATTCAATTAAAATGTAATTTTATAATTCACTTGTTTAGTTCAGGATATTATGTATAATTGAAATATAAGTGTGAGGTGAAGTTTTATATTAGATAATAATGAGAAAGTTGAACCTTATTAAAGAGGGGATAAAACAGTTCATTGGTGAAAATCTTTTTAGTGTTTATCTTCCTTGATTGTCCAATAATTGGTATTAAAACCGATTTTTCCTTGTAACTAATTCAAGTGAGTTCAATGAAGTTGGTGGTGAAGGCAATGCAGTCTGTCCCATGACCCTAAAGAGGTGGAGCGCGACGATAGAATATACTGGAGCATGTTGATGACAATGGTTAAACGGGCTAAATCAACCAACAATTAAGTTGTGTCAATTCATTTATGTGATTTACTCGATAGTCCATTGATAAAAATCTTCTTAATATTTACCCCGTTCAAGATAAAACTAAAAATCATTTAAAAGTCATATCATTGCTTAAAAATATATGTCTTATTATCAATGAAAGATTTATACTTCTCTTAATTTTATATTAAAATAACTTTCTCAGTCAATACATATTCAACACATTTTGATAATGGAGCATCATTATTTTCCCACTATTTATACATTATTCGTCTTAGACAATTAACTATTTTTTAAAAAAATTCTGTTCGAATTATAAGAGTGGGCAGGGTGCTTGGACCCCTGGTTGTTGCTGACAATCTCTGTGTTGGTGGTAAGTGTAAACATTCCGACACCGAAGTGAGTGGATGGTTTTATCAAAGTATGAGTATACTAGAAAGTAATGTACAATTAGGGGAAGATAATGCTAAGGGCTTGATTATTGGGCTCATATTGGGCTATAGCTCAGGGTTTTATTGGGCCTCTACTGTTAAGGATGGTTCAGAACAAAGGCTTACTGTTATAGTGATTAGTTAAGTGGTCAATCATTACTGCTCTAATAGTATTTCTTAAAAGTAATTAGTAATTACTACTCAATAGTCTAAATAAAAGAGGCGCAATCATATCTTACGTTAATAACACAACACAGTTCAATACTTTCAATGTATAAAGAATTATCCTATCAAGAAAATGCCTAAATTTATATATTTTACATATAGTATACATATGTCTAAGTTATAAATCCAAATAATTTCACTATTAACCCCGTATACATTGAAATCCAAATAATTTCATTATTAACCCCATATACATTTAAATCCAAATAATTTCCAATACCCACTTCCAACTGAGGGAAGATAGGTCGACAAAGTGGAAAGTGTTAAGTGGTAACACCTCATCTATCCAACAAGATGACTCTGTCTGTTATGGTCAACTAGCTTCACTCTTATGTCTGCCACCTATTATTATCTTACTTACAAAGCCATATTTCCATCTTCAATTCGACCCGCATATGGGACTCTAGTTTCATCACATGTTAGTCCTTATCTTTTTTTTTTTTTTTTTTTTTAAATTTTATCACAACCACTACCTATACACGTCCACCTTACCTATTCTAATAGCTAGCTAGAGCTCTAAGCACAAACTGAGATATGGTCCACGACTCCACGCTTTTTTTCTAATGATTTTGCTAGCTAGCTTCTTCCGCTCGTTCATAACAAATCTTCCGTATAAGGCCAAAATATAAAGCCTGTTCAAATTATCAACAATTGAGTGAGGCCAATGGAGACAGATGAATGGCTCTTATATTAGAAGTTTAAAAGAGATGTGTTTGACATAAAGTTAGTGGTGTAGTTGAGTGTCCAGTATATTTATCCAAACAGCTTTGACACCAAAGTTAAACATTTCAGTGATCGAGGAGGTGGTGTAGTTTCAGTTGGGGCCAATCTCATTGCCCGGATTCTATAGAAGTGTACGAATTTCAATAGTTTAGAAAACAAAGCAAATTTATTACATGGTCAAGAACCATAATGATCCAAATTAATGTTCACAAACACATGAAATAGTTGATTATTATTAATTATTTCTTATCAATTAAAAAAACTTGACTATACGTGTTAATTTAAGATTATTTAATAATTTCTCAAAAAGAAGGAGCTTACCACATTAATCAAGATGGAGTTTGAGAAACTTACGAGACAAGATTAAGATGATTTATTAGACTGTAAAATGAGAAAACATGAATTTAGATTAAGCACAGCACCAAAAAAGAAAAAAGAAAAAAGAATTTAGATTAAGCTAGCTACCAAGACAACAAATCTTTTCAAACAATGAAAATATTAAGTCAAGTGGCGTAAATATTTATTAATTGATTGATCAACAACAAATCTTTTTGTTACTTATATGATCAACTTGTTAAAGTCAATATCATCCTTGTACAGAAGCTAGTACTGGGGAAGGATGTTTCCTAGTATCTAGTCTTCTGGATTGATGATGTCAATGGGAATATATTACTAATCAAGTATGATATTGATAATCGATCTTTTAAAATAATTTGATTATTATTGGTGTCAAATTAAAATATTTTTTTAAGTGTTGGAAATATCATTCTCAAATTGGTCGGTCAAATTTTGATTTCTCGAAAGGCTATGATATGTAAAGTCTCGAATTGATTTGCATCATACTAAAAGAATGATTCATACTTTGAGAAGAAATCAATTCAAGATCAAAATCAAAACTAAGCAGCCAAGTTTGAAGATATAAAAATGATGAAGTTTCAAGATCGAAAATACAATTATTAATAGTTATTAAGTGAGACAAATATCAAGCTGTAAAAAAAAAGTGACAAATATCAAAATCTTAATTATTCGATCATAAACAATTCAACACGCGTTCGTATCAAATTTCTTGACCATTACATTGTTGAAATACATTACACAAACACTCTTCCTAATGCGCCTCACACATGAGTATTGGTTCTAAGAGCCACATGTATGCTTTCAATTGTATTTTAATACATACACACACATATATATATATATTACATTTTTACCAAGTTATCTGGTTTGATTTACATTCTTGTTCTTTTATATTTCCAATTATTTAAATTCATTGCCTTTCCTCTTCTACTCCTTTTTCTTTTACTTAATTTTAAGTTTATTTTCATTGTAATTTACTTGTTTTAAACTTTAGTTGCATCTTTCTTTCTTTATTATTTTAGAATCAAATTGTAGAAAGATATTAAAAAAAATCAACTTTGTGTTGGTTTATTTTCTGTTACTTACTTGACTAAGTCAAAACCACCTAAAGTGATCCACTCATCTTATCTTCTTAGGAATAAGTTGTTGCTACTCTTATCCCTTATCTTTTTAGAAATAAGTTGTTGCTAATCTTATCAGCTAATTTTATCCTTTATTTTTAGCAACTAAGCCCACGTTTTATGCATATCAAATATAACCTCTTTGATGGGAAGAAGTTATATAAGGAGATATGCACCATGACCAAGGTCCCTGTGCTTGCTATCTGAAAACCGCAATACACCATCAGTGAGTAATAGTGAAAACATAGAAGATCCTTAAGCCAAAAGTCATATTAGTTTGGATATCCACAAATTGTTTACAGATTATTTGATTCACGGACAACTGCAAATCATCTTCAGAGCAAACAAGAATAGTAATGGCAGGAGGTATTTATGATCTTAATTTTTCCGCATTTGATCTAATAGCTTCTTATGTATATAAGCATGATTAGATCATTCAATTTTTCTTACATTTGGTATCAGAGCCTGGTTATTGCCTCTGCCTTGCTTTTGGTTTGATACTCATATTTTTGAAATATTGTTTTATTGAAATATGAGTATTTTATTTGAACGTTTTAATTAGTAAGAAGCCTTGGAAGCATATGAAAATTGAATTTCTAAGTTTTTTGTAAATTAAAACATGGATTTCGGTGTTGAAAATGACTGAGAAAATAATTGGGTTTTTATTTTGATTGAAACTGAATCGAGTCAACCCGTCTGAAGATCGAAGACAATAGTATCAATGAAACATGTTTCAATTTTGTGGTTTTGAGTTTTGTGAAATTAACCCGTATTCAAATCTTAGTTTTTTTGTCATGATTCAAATTTGGTTTAAAGTGATATTGTGTGACACCGTTTATGATTTGAAATTTTCACATTCTGACATGTAAATTGTATTTTTATTTATGTTATTGTTACTATTGTCATTTACGCTATTTGGGTTGCTAAACTTTTATTTTGATATTCGTGAACCAAATAAATGGCTATAAAGCATTTTGAACTAATGACAATTTTATGATATGTGTTCACATAATTTATTGTTATTTTGTTGTTACATGTATTAATTTATGTTTCCTTATACATGTAATATTAAGTTGATTAATAGAAATATTTAGATATTCAGTTTATATCTTTATTCATAAAGATATCAATATTTAGATATTCAGTCTATATCATTTTATTCCGTAAAGATAGGAATGTTAGATATTCAGTTTATATCTTTTAGAGAAATTGTTTCTGTATGTGGTCCATTTACTAACCATGTTCACCCACTTATCCATTATCTTATCCCATTCAAGGTTGAGGTCTGTGATGGGTAGAACTCTATAAATAGAACTGAATAATTTATTTATTAATGCAATAAATTTAATTTTGGATATAAGAGAATATTTTGTGATCTTTATAATTTAATTGATTAAAGTCTAGCCACAACAACTTTAATTATTTAAATTATATATTAAGAGCCTCTATATCACATAAGGTAAATAATATTAATTGTAATTAATCATAATATAATATAATAGATATTATCCCACAGGAATTTCTATTATATTTTTGTATGACTAATTAGGACAAAATATTAAATTATATATTTTTTGATTTGCCCACAGGGATCAAGAAATATAACTTGATAGTTTTATCAAAATGTTTATGTGAATTTAATTGAATTAAAATTTTAGCCCACAGACAAATTTTATGTCGCTAAATTCATAATTTTATAAGCATGACTTACATTGGTAAATCATGATACATTATTTTTGTCTCAAATTTTAATGATAAGCATAAAAGTTGAATTATTTTGCAACTATACAACCTATTAATACAATTGATATCCCAGAATTGAGAGAATATTATTTTTCTATCTGGAAAGAAATGATTCTGGTGACGTTAGGGTATATGAACATTGATTATGCTATCAGGAAAGTTGAGCCACCAGCAATTACAGAGAACAATATATACTATGGTATATAGGTTGGTATTAAGGGTTCAGTTGAACAGTATGACAATGTGAGAGCGCTCCTGAAGTACATTGATGAACAATTTGAGACTTCAGGGAAGGCATTGGCCAATACCTTAATAATAAATTTTTCTTCCATGAAGCTCAATACTTTGAGGGATGTGCGTAAGCACATCATGCAGATGATGAACATTACAGCTTAACTTAAAACCCTAGAGGTGGACATGTCTGATTCCTTTCAGGTGCATTTTATTCTGAATACTCTCCCAGCACCATATTGTCCCTTTTAAAAATATCTAACAACACACATAAAGACAAATGGTCTATTAATGAACTCATGACCATGTGTGTTCAAGAAGAGGGGAGGTTGCAGTTGGAACAAGGAGAGAGTTCTATTATGATGACTGAAAGGAAGGATAATAAGAAAGGCCATAAGAACAATGAAAGTGGTAAAATACCACCTCAAGCTGGAATTAAGAAAGAATCCAGGTGTTTCTTCTGTAAAAAGAAGGGGCACATGAAGAAAGATTGTTCAAAGTTCAAGTTATGGTTTGGAAAAGAAATGTATGCCTACCTCTTTAGTTTGTTATGAATCTGATATGATTAATCATAGCACTTGGTGGATTGATTTGCAATATGGTATTTTCTATATTAATTTGCAAAATGATACCACTTATGATGTTGTGCATGTTAATGTTGGCATAAAACGATGTGTTATGAATGAGGATTCCTCTATGTTGTAGCACCTAAGATTAGGACACATCTCTATTAAGAGAATTAAGAGATTGGTAAATGAAGAGATACTTAGTGCTTTGGATTTTGCTGATCTTGATACTTGTATAGATTGCATTAAGGGTAAGCAAACTAACAAGTCTAAGAAGGGTACAAAGAGGAACTCAAATTTATTAGAAATCATACATACAGATTTTTGCTATCCAGACATGGATGCAAGTAGTCCGAAATACTTTATCACCTTCATAGATAATTTTTTCACGATATATGTATCTTTACTTACTCCATTCTAAAGATGAAGCTTTAAATGCCTTTAAAGTTTTTAAGGCCGAAATGGAGAAACAATGAAGAAAGCAAATTAAGATCGTGAAATCCGATAGAGATGGTGAATACTATGGTAAATACACAGAGAATGGACAAGCATCTGACCTATTTGTGAAGTTTCTTCAAGAACATGGGATTGTTGCCCGTACAGTATGTCTAGTTCTCTAGATCAGAATGGTGTGACAAAAAGAAGAAATCAAACCTTAATGGACATGATGCGAAGTATGCTTAGTAGTTTCAAGTTTCCTAAGTTATTGTGGATTGAAGCACTGAAGACGACAGTGTACATATTGAACCGAGTTCCAACTAAGGTTGTCCCAAAGACACCATTTGAGTTATTTAAGAGTTGAAAATCGAGTTTGCGACATGTATGCGTTTAAGGATGTCCGTCTGAAGTGAAAATATATAACCCACAAGAAAAGAAGCTTGGCCTAAGGACCATTAGTGAATACTTCATTGGATATGCTAAAAGGTCTAAAGGATACATATTTTACTGTCTATTTCACAGTACAAGGATTGTGGAATCAAGAAATGCTGAATTTCTTGAGAATGATTTGATTAGTGGGAGCGGTCAATCCAGAGATTTTGTTTCTGAGAAAGATCATTCAGTTACTCAACCATCCCCTTCAAATTTTAGATTGGTTGTTATTAACAATACCCTTCCAGCTCAACTGGGTGTTGTGCAACCTATCATTCAAGATCCACAACCTGTTGATAATCTAGTAGATTAAGTTGTTCATGAGGAACAAGAAGAAATTGTTGATCAACTAATTGAACAACAAGTTCCTCGAGAAGATAATGAAACAATATTAAGGAGATCTACTGGAATAAAGAAATCAGCGATACCGAGTGATTTTGTATCTACAGGAATCTGACTATACTATTGAAGCTGAAAATGATTATGAAACATTTTCACAAGTCATGAGTTCTAAAGAATAAAACTTGTGGTATGATGCTATGAAAGATGAAATGAATTCTATGGCATCGAATGGAGTCTGAGATTTTGTTCAGTTGCTTGATGGTGCAAAAGCCATTGGATGTAAATGAGTCTTCAAAACTAAGAAAGACTCATTAGGCAACATTAAGAGATATAAAGCAAGACTCGTAGCCAAGGGATTTAATCAAAAGGAAGGAATCAACTACAAGGAGACATTCTCTTCTGTATCTAAGAAAGATTCTCTTTGCATCATTCTGGCACTGATTGCACATTTTGACTTAGAGTTGCAACAATGGATGTGAAAATGGATTTTCTCAATAGAGACATAGAGGAAGAGGTTTATATGAAACAACCTGAAGGATTCTCCTCTACTAAGGGTGAGCAATTGGTATGCAAGCTTAAGAAATCTATATATGGATTGAAACAAGCCTCCCGTCAATGGTACTTAAAATTTCATGACGTTATTTCTTCATTTGGTTTCGTAGAAAATGTTATGGATCACTGTATATATCAGAAGGTCAGTGGGAGCAAAATTTGTTTCCTTATTTTATATGTGGATGATATTTTACTTGCAACCAATGATAAGGGTTTTGCTATATGAGGTGAAACAATTTCTCTCTAAGAACTTTGATATAAAGGATATGGGTGATGCCTCTTACGTTATTGGCATCAAGAGACAGAGTAAAAGATGTTCATTGTTTGTCTCAAGAGACCTATCTTAACAAAGTTTTGGAAAGATTTAGAATGAGTAATTGTTTAACAAGTGTAGCTCCCATTGTGAAGGGTGACAGGTTTAATTTAAACCAGTGCCCGAAAAAAAAATGATTTTGAGAGAAAACAAATGAAGAACATTTCTTATGCTTCAGCTGTTGGAAGCCTTATGTATGCTCAGGTCTACACAAGACCTGATATTGCTTTTGCGGTTGGAGTGTTAAGGAGATATCAAAGTAACCCAGGTTTAGACCACTGGAAAGTTGCAAAGAAAGTGATGAGATACCTTTAGGAATGCTTATGTACAGACGAACTGACAACTTGGAAGTAATTGACTACTCAAATTCAGACTACGTTGGCTGCGTTGATTCGAGAAAATTGACTTCGGGATATATTTTTATGCTAGCCAGTAGAGCTGTGTCTTAGAGAAGTGTCAAGCAGACCTTGACTGCTACTTCCACTATGGAGGCTGAGTTCGTTTATTGTTTTGAGACTACCTCACATGGTGTATGGATAAGGAGTTTCATTTCTGGGCTTAGAGTTATGGATTTCATTTCTAAGTCATTGAAGATATACTATGATAATTCAGATGTTGTTTTATGGCTAAGAATAACAAAAGTTGTAGTCGAAGCAAGGACATCGACATTAAGTATCTAGCCATAAGAGAATGTGTTAAAGATAATACAGTGGTTATTGAGCACATTAGCACTGAATTAATGATTATCGATCCTTTAACTAAGGGCATGCCATCATTTAAATTTAAGGATCACGTGGAAAGGATGAGACTTGGTTCCCATATATGATTTTCATTGTAAGAGTGATATTAAGAAACTTTATTGTGATGTTTTTCATTCAGTTTATGCGCATCTACAGTTATTTATTCTGAGAAACATCAATTAAGTTTGGACCTAGAATAAACATTGAGTTTATTCATTATGTTGTATGGGCTTGAGAAATATAATGCAATGTAATACATGGAAGGTACTACTCGTATATATTAGAGGAACTATCGCCATGATTCATGTATTTTATTTCTCACTAAAGTGTATGATAAGATATGTGAACCAAGTGGGAGAATGTTGGTTTATTTTCTGTTACTTGACTAAGTCAAAACCACCTAAGGTGATCCACTCATCTTATCTTCTTAGGAATAAGTTGTTGCTACTCTTATTCCTTATCTTTTTAGAAATAAGTTGTTGCTAATCTTATCAGCTAATCTTATCCTTTATTTTTAGCAACTAAGCCCACGTTTTATGCATATCAAATATAACATCTTTGGAAGAAGTTATATAAGGAGATGTGCACCATGACCAAGGTCCCTGTGCTTGCTATCTGAAAACCTCAATACACCATCAGTGAGTGATAGTGAAAGCATAGAAGATCCTTAAGCCAAAAGTCATATTAGTTTGGATATCCACAAATTGTTTACAGATTATTTGATTCACAGATAACTGCAAATCATCTTCAGAGCAAACAAGAATAACAATGGCGGGAGGTATTTATGATATTAATTTTTTCGCATTTGATCTAATAACTTCTTATGTATATAAGCGTAATTAGTTCATTCAATTTTTCTTACACTTTGATCTTAAATCCAAATATCATAAAGATTGACACAAATTAATTCCACCCTTACCAAAAATATCAAGTTAAATACCTAAAAAAATATCCAATGCAATTTGTAACAAATTTTATGTTGATAAAAGTTTTAAATTTACATACATCACATAAAAATGTTTTATTACATTTATTATGATACAATTTCTCAGGATAAACAAAAGTTACATGTCTTTGTCGTTTCTCTCCTAGAACAGTTGGATCCTGTTACTTCTACAGAGTCACGCATATTTGCACAGTTGAGGAATATGATTTGTACCCTTAGTGCAAACATGCGGGCTCGGCTTCACGTATACATTTTGTCCTTACTGACATTAATGGAATTATGCGAAAAATATATGTTTCATATGTACCACAATCTAAAGTGAGTAATAAAAAAAAAAAATCTAAAGTGTGGCACATTTGGACGTGAGTTCCTCTCTCTTCTTGCCGGATCCGGATTTTCTTTCTGCAGTCGGGAAATTCTCACATTCAACTGATCATAACCCGTTAAATATAGATGGAACACTCATAATTTATCTCAATAAATTTCCCTTCCTGCCGCTTGCGTTTTTTTTTAATTTATTATTTTTAATAATTTTTTAATTAGACATTGGATTTCACCTATTCAATAGTTTGATGGAAAGTTTTGATTATATTTATCAAATTTACAAGATTTTATATGAAATGACACTTTGTCTTATAATACAGACAAACTATATATAAATTTATTTACTTAAATTTACAAGATTTTTTTTTATTATTATTTAACTTTTCGAATACAATAAGTCCAAAATATATTAAATTTGAGTTTTATAAAAAAATTATTAAATAAAGTAAATATATCTCCCTTTCAATCACACTTCATTTAAATTTATAAATGAAAAGCTCTTTCTCCCTAGCTATAATTATTACTCTAGTTGCACTTTCTACTCTCGTGTATCAAACACAACGTCCTTCCTGAGGTCCTTCACCTGCGGAGTCTTGTTGGGACTAAATTCAAGTCTTATATTTCTAACATTTATCAAATGGTTTCAGCCACTAAAATCATTAAGCCCAAGTGCATCCCAAGTTTTAACCATGACTACCAGTCTATCATTCTCAGCTTGAACATTATTATGTTGATACAATCAGATGCACCTTTTTTTTTTGCTAATTTAGATTATATATAAAAAGGAATGGAAGAATTAATAGATAGAAAGAAGCATCAAAATGAGATCATGTAAAAGCCTTATCTACCTGTGTATAATAAACAACATAAGACATTTTTAATTAAGAGTATAAGAAGCACTCTAACTCTTAGACATGTGCATGATTAAATTTGTATAAGATGACTAATCTCATAATTGGACCTGAAAAAGAATACTATTGGAATCACTAATCTGTTGATAAATGAAGCAGCAATTGAAGATAACTGGATTGGAAGATTATTTTCTTCTTTTTTCGCTTGAACATTCAGATTTTTTAGTTCCGGTGTGGTCCACCAATTGCTTTAGTCTTCCAATTTGAAAGGAGCAAACTTAGACTCTGGTTTCTTCCAAAATGAACTAGAATAACCAATAACTAGTACTTGATGGTCTATGAATGGATCCAATTCAAAATCGTGACTTCCCATATAGCAAAAGGATTCAAGGGTTTGTCGTCTCATTAAATGTTGTAAAAGCATTTTGGCTCACATAAACCTACAGGGTTGGATATTTTTGGAGGAGTGGCGGAGGGAATAAAAGGTTATCTATATTACCCAAACTTGCACTGAAGCTAAAGTTAAGGTTAGTATGACCAAGTGTTATTAAGTTTCAAATTGAACATTAGTTTCACATCCAATAAAAAAAAATCTAAATTTGTAAAATTACAACTGAAGTTAAGGTTAATTATCTCCATATAGAGTGCTTAGAAATTTTCATAGGACACATCTTCAAATAACTATATATGTGGAATTCATGAATCAATCATTAATAAGAAATTCACGGTCCATATATCCTGAAAACCAATTCGAGGACGTGCTTTATTTTTACACAGGAACAATATGTCACTCTTTAAAAGGACTTCAACAGTGCTTTTGACTGAAGAAACAAGAGGATCCAAATTGCAAATATTTGAAACCTTATGTGGAAGGAATATGTTTCAAATTATCCACTTAATTAACCTTTGACTTTAGCCCAGTGATTATGAAGAGATTTACATCAATGTGATCATGAATAATTATGTGAATTTGACATTATACTTTAATTCAAAAGATTTAAATTTATAAATCTTATTTTCACTTATATAATATTCAATTGTCACATTTTTATATGATATGAAACTTTATTTATACTTGTATTTCAATATCAATAACCTCTTATCTAAGTCTGCATTTCTCATATATTTCATATCTAAACGTGAGACAAAAGACTTTGCTTCCATCTCATCAATGTTGTCACTAGGCTCTGCAGTTTTCGATCCCATGTCTCTCTCTCCCACTACAAATCTATAATCATTACCAAGGCGGGGTTAAAATCATTTTTAAAAAGTTGAAAAAAATGTTATTTAATTAGATGGATGGTTTAATTTGGGTGCGATCATTCAAATACTAATACATCAAATCTATCAAAACTAATTAAGCATGTTTAGGTGAGAATGATACTAAGATGGATGATCTCCTCAAAAGGTGTTCATATTGCACCTCTTTATAGTTTCACATAGCATAGAACCTTATGAATATGGGTACATTAATTAATGGGTTGTTTAGTTTGTTTTGGAAGGATTATTAGTCCTTTTGGCTTTTGGCTGGAAATATCTCGATACACAAAACAACTATATATTTAATAAACATTTTCAGACTTTCGTTTTGAAATCAGAAAAATATACGGAGAACAGAAAGTTTATTAAATTAAAGGTCATTTCTATCTCCTGATTCTCCTCATTAAAAAGGCCAAGGTGCGTGAGATACCAATGTCACCCAAGGCATGGTGTTGACACCATATAGCGAAGAGAAAGTGAACATTAAAGCGTTCCTTCAGAGGATAATGGTTTCAAATTAAATTAAACATCTACTTTACCTATCTGTGAAGAAATTACATTAAACAATATGATGGTTAGAAATAGTTTTGAATTTATCTGTTGTTAGGTGAAAAAAAAAATGTTTTTTTTCTCAAAAAAGAAAAAACCAAATGGTGAAATAAAACTTGAATCCTATCATTTCCTTGGTTGGATTGACAACTTTTTTTATTTTTATTTTTTATCCATGAATGTTAATTTATTAATTTTATTAAAAATGTTACTCGGAAACATTCAAATCCGTTACCTTTCTCCCCCTTTTCCATTTGTTATTCCCCGATCACTGGGCCAACCTAAATGTAAAATAATTTTTCTTATACATATTTTTGAAATTCACAATTTTACTAACAAATTAACTATAGTTAATGTAATAAAAATTATCATTTAATATTTTCAATTAAAAATAATTTTAATTTTTTTACAAAATTTAAGAACATGAGATGACTGTGGATTTTAAGCATTGGCCTTGACACATGCACGCCCTTAATCTTGTGGTTAAGACTTTCCTTGTGAGTTTTTTTTTTTCTTTTTCTAGCTAAGAGGTTTAGAGGAAATGTCATATAATGCCCGCGCCAAAGCCAGAAATCCTTTTGGTGTTTATTTAGTCAATAAATTTGATGTTTAGAGAAGTTGATATATATATATATATATATATAAAGAGGTTGCTATAATGGTATTTTAATACATCAAGTATACAGTCGTGTTACTAGAGATCTATTTTTAATAAAACAAATGGGCCAAACAAATTTGGCACCCAAGAGAGGCTGTAGTTCAATATATACAAAGGGAATCCGTATTCCGTTGCATGATATTCTGGATACTTCAAAAAATAGTACAGTTTGGACCAATAAAAAAAGTTCAATTGGAAAAAAGAAGAAGCTCAATTGGCAATTCAATCTACTCCCGTATTCCCTTCTGATCTAAGAACCCGTAAAGAACACATATCCTGTCGCAATTCATGTTTAAACCTTGTATCTTAAGTCTTAACACTAAGCTAGCTTAGCAAGCTTATATATATAACAATAAAACAACAATAAAAAGCATTTTGAAAGCTAAGAACTGGCATGGGTTGCCAAAATATTACAGTTGAACATGTTGAAACCAACTTTTACAGTTGAACAGGTCTAAACCAACATTTCTCTTAGATTAAAATACATTGTGATATGATAAGCGAGTATATCATTAATACATTTAGGTATATCATTTTAGTAAATTGAATTTTTTTTATCTTTCTAGTTTATATTTTCTGTTTCTATGTAGAAAGGATAAATTTCAACTTTTGGATAAAATGAAGACTAGCTAACTGGGAACAAGTGGAGAAAGGAAATAAGAAATAAAATATCATCGATCGCACCTTCTTATGGAGAACACAACACTCATGGAACATATATATATATATATATAATCAAGAGTTGAAGAATAAGAAGACACTATAATATATTAATATTAACGGACAGGATGGGAAGAGTTACCACCAATTAGACAAAGTGACATCATGAAAATTTGAACCCACATTCATTAGAAATGTGAGACTTTATATCATATCTTTAATCATTTGTATGCTAACTCGCATTGAACATTATTTTATTTATCATAATTAAGTACACCTTTTTGGTACATAGTATACATCATCACAATAACCGTGGTTTCTTATCACGGTCATGTTATAGTGTCCTAATTTAAAGAACTGAAGTTGCAGCGATTAGTGCAGTTGTGTGTAACATGTCTACCAGACAATCCCTTATAATTGTATTTTCTTCTGAGTTTAATTAACATTAAACTGCATATACACGGAACCTAGTTATCATTAATGTAGGTTTGTTCAAGTACGAAGGGAAACATCCCATTTGACTGACTGGATATTGTTTAGTTTTGCACAAGAATTAATGTTTACTTAGCTTCGGAATCTTAAGACCAAGTGACTGATACGGCAACAGGACGTAGTTTCTTGGTTCATTCTGTGTCTGTGATTTGCAGACAAGCCTCTCCGCAATGATAGCCGATGACAAGATTATGATCCCTCAATCATGTTTTACCATTAAATTATTCAAGCCTATTCCGTGATGGGGATTTTGTGCTATAACAAATACTTGTGTAGGAGGACGATTCGAATTTAATTTGTCTGCTACGCAACAATCTTATAAAAATTATACAATAACTTTTTATAATACTATTTTGTCTATCATATTTAATCTTATAACACACTTTTTTCTATGCTACACAAATTTTAGTATAAAGAAATTATATAACCATAATGTCTCATTTTATAATTCCATCTCCCATGTGCTTGGTCCAGTCAACAATTTGTAAAATCACTGAACCAGGGTGGGAGGGAAGGAGAGAGAAAGGAAGATAGAAGAGAAGTTTGGTCCTAATAAATAATGGCATCGTGCCAAAGCCAGAGTACAGAGCTAGATAGAACTACCTGTTTCTCCATTCTGGCAGTGACTATAGGTGATGAAATTGAAGACAAAGTCAGGTCTGTCTAGGAAATGTTAGAGCGATGGATTCAAAGGGTGTACGAAATTCACTGCATATCGACATTTAGGAATTATGTATGTACAAGCTACCCTGCCGTTTTATTTATTTGATTCTTTTTAAAGTGCGGATGTACGGTAAAAGGTAAATAGGAAAACAAAAAAATTATTAAAATGAGAGAAAAAGAGATATATACTAATCATGTGAAAAGTTTTATACAATTGTTTATTTATAATCATTATATATGATAAATTTATTTGACTTTTAAAATAATTATCTTAAAGTAATTTAAATGATAATTTGTGATTGAATGATAGTGTAAGATTGTATCAGACATAGAAATTAAACTATTAAAATTATTATAAAGTATATAGACATGTTTAGTAAAAGTTAAGGATGTACAACATCAATACCTCTCATTCTTTTTATCTATCTTCCTATCACATTATATATCTATTTGTTTTTTTTCCTCTATCACTAGGTGGAAAATAGCATTTGGGGTGTCTAACTATATTTATTCTTAATTTTTAAGTTTAATGATGTAACAGACAGGTCATAAGCTCAATGTATGTTCAACAAATAGATTAATCTCTCTCATTCATACTGAACTTGGAGCTTTGGGAGACTTGTGTACCATATAGGTCATAAATTTGGTTTATACTCAACAAACTATAAACTTGATACCTAGTCGGAAAATTTCCTATATTCAGGCAGGTGTCCCATACTTGGATACGTTTAGACATGATCTACATGACAAAAGCACACGATGTACTAGAAAGGAATAGTTAACGAAAGATAACTTCTTTCTCACTTGATACATATAGTTGAGAACCTCAAAAGAAATTTACGTTTTTACTCATCCTCAAATATACAGAGTGCCTCGAGCTTAATTGAATTGATTATCAAATTCCCTTTTGCTATACGGCTATACCCCCACCGCACATAGAAGAAGGAGATTGAAGATCATACCAACACTAGACAAAAGTGGAGATTGAGCTACTTGGCTAATGAATTTGATAAGAACAAGTGATACATGAACACCGATAATTTAAGATACATTATCAATATTTTTTATTTTTCTTTATCTTTCTCTTTCTATTACATCATTATATATCACTTATATTTTTATTTTTTTTCTCTCCCAACTAGGTGTTAAATAACAATTAGGGTGTTTATCTATATTTTTCATTTTTAATCAGAAAGTATAAATATGCACTTCACGTACCCTTTAAATTACACCTCACACCTTAAAATATTATTTTTCGGTAGAGGGGTATATTCGCTCATTGGCAAGTAATTGCGTGCTTTGTATTGGGTTCTGATGGTAATAATGCATATTATGTAAATTCAATTAAGTCCAAGGGAAAATATGGATTATTGGTAGGTCAGCCATTATTGACTGAATACACCCAAATTGAGTAGCCTTTGTACTTATTATTATATGTACATACATGGACAGACAGATATACATTGCTTCTATACAACTTGATTATTTCTACATATAGACTAGAAAAATTATAAATGAAAACCTATTATGCTAATAGATATCTGGTGAGAAAGAAATAAAAAAAATTAGAGGTTTTATAAATAATATAATTTGACATATGAAAAGAGATAAAAATAATAATAAATGTTTATTAAGTGTATAAAAAATATGAATGATCATATATCATTACTCGATTATACTATTTACCAAAAATTCTACATATATATAGACTCGTAATTCCTACGAGGTGTATGTATATGAGCAGAATGCTTCAATATTAGTTAATTAATCTAAGCCGCCGATTTCGTTAAAACGGGTTCATTGTCCAATCCACTATGGACAGACAGTGCCAGAGTAGAACATAGGTATAGTACGTCCTTGATTTAAGACAAAAATGTAAAATAGTCTCCAATCATGTTCATTGTTTAGTCGAGTCAAGGAGGTTTATCTTGCCCATTTTGTAATTCCAAAATGGGAACATTGATGGAACACTGCATGATTTGAGTTTAAACTCGTTGTTGACAAGGGGTTACAACAGTGTTAGTTAAAATTTTCTGATTACATGCTTAAATTGAACGTCCACTCATTTTCAAAGACAGAAACAAAGTTAAAATACAAATAAACCTGATTAATCTTCTCGGTGGGTTTCATACGGGGTACCCCATAACATTATTTTTTGGCCATCGACCGACAAAGGATCCAAACTCTGCCATTAATGAAGGCGACAACCTCTTTGATTCTCCATTGATCTTGCAGATACATGTCCCTCTATCTCACTCAATACTCTCACTCTTTCACTCAATATACTACTATTTGTGTCTGCAGGAACAGTGAACCTTTGAGACTCATATTACATAAAGATCCTCTCACCCCCCACTTCGCATCATATATCCTTTGCTCTATATTGCTTTCTTTTCCACACTTCTTACTCCATACTACACTTTGAAGTTTGAACCACTACCACTACCTTTGTACACTATCTTCTCTTCACCTAAGCCATGAATTTCCATAACCCCAATTCTTCTCTTCACCTAAGCCAACCAGATGATGAGAACCATCCCAACCTAGATCTTCTTCTTGAGCCATCTTCTTCTTCATCATCTTCACCTTCACCTATTAGTCCCGTTGAGCCACGGATATTCTCATGCAACTATTGCCAGAGAAAGTTCTATAGCTCTCAAGCACTAGGGGGTCATCAAAATGCTCACAAGCTTGAAAGGACACTGGCCAAGAAGAGCAGGGAACTGAGTTCAAACATGCAATCTTATGGAGAACCAGAGCAAAGATCAAACTTCGGTGCTTCACACCATCTTGGTCGTGCTCTTGGGGTTGTGGATAACCAAGGACAAAGTTATGTGCAGCTTGGTGGAAGAAAAGAGTTCAGTTATGTTTCCAAAGAAGGGGTAGGGGTAGCTTCTTCCTGGTCAAGGGATTATACTTCTGAACATGTTCAGGAGGATATGGGCCAACTTGACTTGTCGTTGAGGCTTTGAAATTTCAATATTGAAAAACCTGTGATCTATCGCATCTTTTGCTTCTATGAGTGATGAATATAATATGAACCATTATGAGTTAATTTCTGATAATGAATGTAGCAAACAATGCCCCAGTGAGAGGGGCTAGCGCTAGCTAGATAGGGGTGTTGGGGAATCAATCATGTAACAAATTGAAGTGACACTTTTTAGAAGATCAGAACGTGCCAGTGCCATTTTTTTTCTTTTGGAGGTAAAAGGGAAGCTTTATTTCAGGTTACATAGGTTACTATATTTGTGACTGTGGCTATCTTTATAGTTTACTTTGTACGTTTTTCGTACTGTAAGAAGTAAGAATGGGAGTATATCTATTATTGAAATCTGAGACATTTTTAAGAGAGAAATTAGTTTGATCAAATGAAATGGAGGAATGCAACAAGAAATATTCATTGGCCGCAGCAGACGGTAGTGTAACTAACTCTTTATCAGAAACCACGCTAGGATTTGCCATAGACTTAAAATTCCATGCAAATTTTTAGGGATTTCCATGCCACGATGCTTCTTAGTTCTTAATATGCATATGACATGGAAACGTAGCAGATGTACAATTAAAATCTTGAACCTGCAATGGTATAATTATGGAATCATGTTGCAGTATCGCAGACTGCATATATAGATAGCCTCGGTTTCCTTGTGATTTTATGCTGCAAGTATCATTTAGCACAACCTTACATGCAGTCTGCATACAGTTTCTGAAAGTATTTCACATGGTATTGTTGGTGAGAAATTAAAGTTTCCTATGTGCATTAAATAAGTTCCTTAAAAGTTGTATGTGCATTTAATTATTACAAAGTAATGTCTTCTTCAGAAAGTCGTTTATAGTTCCCGACATGCAATTCTTTCTTGTTCTTAAAAACGAAAATGTATCATTTTCCTTAGCTTTGCCACCAATCTACACCCCCAAGCAACCCCAACAAGAGCTTAATAAAGAAAAACGGAAAAAAAATGACTAATAAGCTTCTTAGTATGGTTTCTTCCGACATTGAAAGGGCTAGCTTGAAATGATGAGCTTACTAAAATCCCCAATTGCTTCAGAACAAGAAAATAAAAATAATTCTAGTTGAGATAAGATATATATACTTATAGAACTAGACATAAGAGTCATTGATTCACTTTTTTTTTATTAATCACAAATATTCTTTACCGAAGGCGGTATTGTTTGAGCCTGGTTTAACCATCATGTGAGGCAAATCTCTTTATGAGTACTTATCACAACTACATTATATTGAGGACTAGAATATGAGATTGCTGGTCAAAGTTAGAATAATTACACGACAGTTAATCTAGCAAGGAGTAACTTCTTTTTACTAATGTTCTAAAAAATAACTGTTATATGTGGTCCTTCACCAGACAATTCATCCAGACTATTCCCATCTCTTTCACCGGCTTCTTATTTTGGGAGTTAGAGTGGAATATAATTTAATACTATGATAAATAGTGTTATTGTCATGGAGTTGAAAATTCGTACAAACAATTAGGAAGTGAATTAATTATCTGCGTCTTTTTAATAGGCAATATCTTTGTTGATGTCAAATTCATTGTTAACTAGATCAAGAAGCAAGATCATTCGTATTTTGGTACACATAAAGTTGTAGACTTCGTGCTTCAACAAGTGTGACAAGTTTCAACCGTGTGCAATGGATGTGCTTTCCATTACATCACGTTGGAGTGCAGGATGTATATTATTGGATTGCTTTCAGTTAATTACCTGTGGATGTGCTGATGCCGTACATTGTGGTCGTTGAAAGAAAATACATCTCATTTTTTTTATACCAAATTACATTTTTTAAGAGTAAATAGTGTGTGGAGTGGGACATACAACAAAGTTGACATATACTATTTCATACAAGTATATAATATTTTAATATAAAGGTTTTTAACCTATTATTCTATTATAAATAAACTTATAAATAATCACGTGGTAAAGTGTTGATTTTTATAATAATTATTTAAAATTATATTTAAAGTAGTTTTTAATTAGTTGGAAGTATCAAAACCAAACTCATTGAATCCCCATGAAAAATGAGATTTCATGAATTCGCTCAACAAGTTTAGAATGGAAGAAAAAAAAATCAATTTGACGAAAAATTGGAATTTGCATCCTATACATGTAAACCTAGCAGTAATGTGATTTTAAATTTAAATGTCGTATGATATTTCACTCATTTAGACCAAACACATAATAAAAATAATAAAGCGTGTTCATGTAGCCTTTGCTTAAGTGAAGTTAAATGACTTTGGAGACTACTTGAGTTCATTTTGTACTATTTACCACATACACAATATTTCAAGTAAAAGAATGATTGAGACCAAAATTTCATGGATGAGTTAGGATTAGGGTAATGGGTTGCATTATTTTAAAAATGTATGAATTTAAAACAATCACATAGGGTGTTGATAGAGTATGAATTTTTAACAGTACTTAACCTAATCATATTAAAATATAAAAAACACTTAGTATTTAACGATGCTTAATTAATTTTCAAATTCATTTTTCTTTCTTTCTAAATCTAACAACAAATACAATATATCTATTACTCACTTCGTCTGATAATATAAGTGTTGTATTAAAAAATAAATCTCAATATAATTTTTATTTTAAATTTTAAATATGATATTTTTTTTTATTTTTGGTCCAAATTATTATATAAATATATATATATATATATATATATATATATATATAT
>CM023947.1:6031425-6176512 GCA_013407115.1 Glycine latifolia
CCATGTGATATATATGGAGCATGTCACTTGATTTGTCTCCAGCATATATGCAAAGAGAGATTTTATTACATCAATATAACTATACTCACACTAAAAACTGAAAATTAAACTCAACCAGTTAGGTATTTTTAAAATATATACAAAGAAAACTAATATCAAATTTGTTCTTGAGACGAGTAAATTATGTCCATTAGATGAAATGTTAAAATATTAAAATTAAAAGACAAAGTCAAGTGACTTTTTTAAATAAACATATGAAATTATATGATTTATTTATCTCATCTAATAAAAACACTCATTTATTCCTAACTATTTATGTTTAGTTCAGATTTATTTATCTCATCTCAAACAAACACTCATCTTAATAAGTTCCATGTGGGGTTGCAAAAAGAGGCACCTAGAGGCCCATAAAAGTGAAGATTGCGGCCCACACACCTAGGTAGCTGTGTGCACTGTCTGCCAAGTGCACTATAGCCCAAGAAATGCACGTATTAAACTTAGTTTGGACACAGTTTTCTGTTCTTGGGCTCTTTTGCAGTTATGGAAATAATTAGTAAAGTGATAATTTCTAATCCATGTGGAATATGTGTCAAAATATAATTTTTTTTATCACTCAGAAAAATGAATAGATCATTTGATTGACTCTCTCAGTCATTTTAGTGAGCAGAGTATTTATTATTTTCAAAAAAAATTTAAAATAATTTATAATAATATAAATAAGAACACATTACACCTCATCTATCTTAATTTAGCTTGATTTATCTTTAATATTATATGTGATTTAAAAGGTAATATTTTCTTACCTATAAAGGTTAATAATTTACTCAATTACTATATTATTGGTACGAAAAAATCGTCAATTTTAATTATGAATAATCTCTATAAAAATCAGTGATAATATTTGCATATAAAAATTTGTATAATTTGTGCATCACTCGTTTTTAATGTACAATCAATTTTGTTTAGTTTTCTATAAATATCCTTTATAAAAAACACTCTAAACATTAAGCGTGTGCATTATTGTTAAAAGGATTCAAATCCAACTTTATGTGGACTAACTTAGGCGGCGGATGATCATAATTTTTTAATATATAAAGATGATAAAGAAATTTGTGTATGCAACTTTGGCGGATGGACATGCTCTCAAGTTTGTCTTTTCATATTAACGGTTGTCTTCTCGTGTGTCACAAAATATTTTTAAATGATATAATTCATTTCTTGTTTTTAAATGTGACAAGAACCACTTAGTTAGCCCCAATCATAGAAATTGTGACCATGACGGGAACCAATCTTTGTTGAGCAAAATGGTGGCCAATTTCAGGCCTGAAAGCATATCTCTAATCTACAAACTGCTCAGAATAATAAATAAATAAAAATCTATAAACTGCTCTCCCGGAGCCATGACTATAGTATATTAGTATTGGATTATGCTGGGCCAAGTTGCGAGAAAGTAATATTGCGCCAGTTAATATAGTTTCGATGGAACAAAGAAAAATATCGTTTCAGATTAAAAACATAAATGTACTTCGAATATAAAAAAGCCGTTATTTTTTATTTATTTATTTCTATTAATTATTGTTGATGTGGTTGTTATTTGTCTGTACTATGTCATACATTTTATGTATACTTGCTTTATTATTTCACGTTCATGTACTATAAGAGATATAAAGACATACGATTAGTTAATCAATTTGATGAATGAAAAATGAAGATTTAAGGGAGAAGACGACACTGAGAACTCATGAATTCAAAATTTTTTAACTGATATTTTAAAAAAATATATGTTTTTGGTATTTCTCTTACGTCAATATATGAATTTTATGAAATTATACATAGTTTAATTTTTATAATATTTTTGCTAGTTACCAATGTATTTGTGGTAGATTTAATTAATTTTCTGCTTCCTGCATTTGCAATATTTGAAAGATTAATTTTTATAATTAAATTTGACTTAAACAAATGTTTTGTTCCTATAATATAGACTATTTTTATTTTTTATATTTTAATGCTGTTTTTGTTTTGGTCCTTGTAATTTCCCTTTCCCATCCATTTTAGTCCCCACAAATTTTCATTAGATTTAATAGACAAAACCTAACAGTAGGAACCATAAAAGAAACAATAATAAGGATAAATATGAAAAAATATATAAAAAAATGAAAACCAAAACACTTATATATATTACAACGAATCAAGGAGTAAATTCATTTATGTTTTATTTTTTTATTTTTATCCATAAAATAAATATCAACATCAACAATACATTTAACTCAAGTTAATTGTGATAGGTGGTAGATGAATCCAATGATATTTTTATCCATAAAAATAATAAATATTTTTTTTCATTCTATTTTTCTTTCCCTATTTTTGTTATCTCTTTTTTTTTTTCTTATTTCTTTAACTGGACAAAGAGTAAGTACGTACTTTAGGCAGGGAAAACTACACACAAGTAAAAAAGAGAAGGAAAATACATCAGCCTAATAGCATTTGAGAACAAAAAAAGGCAAACTATAGATACCACCCTTTGACTAGCTTTTCTTCATATATATTTTGCTCCTTGTTGAAAACTTCACAAAATACAAACTAAGCATGACTTGAAAGATAGATAATTAATGATCACGCGCTCTTCAAACGCAAGAACCACTTTGGTGAGTACATCCTGAACACTTTGTAGGCTGAGATAGTTGATATTAGAGCCATTAACATCGACGCTGCATAGCCGCATAACAAAGCTCCTCCTATTTGGACGCAGAATCTTGTGAATTTGTTACATACCTTTAGCCACTGAAAGGCGTCTGATCCAGTTATTGCTAGCACCGCCGCTCCCATTGTTGCAGTGTTTGCAGCAAATGTCATGTACACAGCGATCTTTGTTCACAAAGTTTAACATAAACCAATTATTAATATTCAAATTTTAAACTTAGAATCTTTTTTTTTTTTAATATATACTTCTGGTTAGATTCTGATGGTATTATATATTGCCACAACTTAAACTTGCTGGTGGTGACCCTCTACCAAAATCAATTGCATGTACGATCTATTTAATTCTGCCTAGTGCCTGGTAGGTTCAGACTTAAGACTTTTCCTTGAATAAACAAAATGACCGCCCTTCTAATTGTAAAAAAAAGACAATCCTATCATCACCCACGTGAATCCGTTTTCACTTTCCACCCGATCGAGAGTCTGCAATTTTTGTTACCTATTTTGGTAGAGAACATGAACTACCTAACTGGAACCAAATTAAACCTTTGTCCTGAACCATTAGAAATTTTTTGAATCTCCTTTAGTTGATTATTCCCTTCTTCAGTGACAGGCTACAATGATATCTTGATCAAAGTATGCACACATGAAAGCGTTTTACACATAACTAGGAAAAGAGTAATTTACCTGATCCAACAAGAAACAAATCCAAGCCATGCATAGATAAGACCCTTTGAAGTTTTTTCTAGACCAAATGGAGTGTTTACACAATAGAAGCAGATTATAACCAGCAGCCGCAGATGTAACATACACCAAGATCCTATGAAAACGTAAAATTCCCAACTCTATAATTTCGGGAATATATATTAAGCCACAGCTAGCAATCGGAGAACATAGAGAAGGAAATTAAAGGGAACTCTTACTTGAGAGCGTTCAAGTCTTTGTATGTAGCCTTCTTCTCAATAGATAAGAACACAGACTTGGTTTGAGTATCTAAAGCAACCAAACATGCTGTTAATACCAAAACCAGTATTGCTGAGACCCTTAGATAAACTTCCCCTCTCGCCATTCCCAACTTCATGTTTTTCGACCAGATGAATTGATCCTTTCTTTCCCGCGCTCTTAATTTTAGCTCCACCTTGAGCTTCTTTATCGAATTGTGGTTGATCCCTATATATTATTGTAGTATTATGTTTCCAAAATCGTTGACTTCGTAATACTGGCTGAAAACCATACACGGATCTGGTGGGTATAACCTCAACAATTACCTAACTTTTATTATGATCGATCTTATCTCAACCAAATTAGTTGGATCTCTCTATCTTTTTGTGTACTTATTGTGTCAGTAATAAGTTGTGTTTAAAACTATTGTTACATTACAGTTGTATGGTTTTTTGAGGTTTTTATGTGCGCGTAGGAAAATTGAAGTGATAGATACCGACTCAAAAGCGATATATTAGCTTTCGTCTTTTTCTTGCCCTACAATGATATCCTACTTCCAACAAAGTAAAGTGGCCAAAGTGAAAAATAGTCTTTTTCTTCCATTAGTGAAAGATAGTTAATTTGGAAAGTGATGTTTAATTTTTCATAAACTAGTTTTGAACATGCACATGATCATATGAAACTAGAATTATCTACTATACATCAATAAGGCAATCCTCATTAAATTGTAGGCACTACCAAGCTAGCTTGGTTTTATTTATTGCCACATCAGTGATCCAACCAATTTTAACTAACTTTATAAACGCTTTGATTTTACATTACATTCAAATCTATACGTAGTTAAGGATAATTAATTGTTCAGTTTCGGCAGATTCATGCAACCTGCTGGCTGCTGCGTACGTGTACGTGCTGAATTCATGAAAAACTGAAATGAAAGTGGCCTAAGCTTGCCATTTGGGCTCGCAATTAATATGATCCACTCGTGGGACATGTGGAACGAATTAAAAGTTATAAATGAGTGAATCCATATTCCATAGGTGTTTGCTCTGAGTTCTGACAACTACACCGAAGCGGAATAAGTTGTGACTTAAAGTCAATGTATTTTTTTATTAAGAGAATAGTTAGAACATTTTTAGTGGAGTTTCAAATTGAGATTTTAGAGTAATTTTTGATACCTTATAGTATCATGTAAAGTTAAAGATCTTTCAAGATTTTTTTTATTTTTTTTATTTAATAATAAATCTCATTTTAAAATCATAGGAAGAGAGAAGAAAAATTATTATTTTTTGAATATTGTATATATTTTAAGGGTTCTTCTACAATAATTCATTTACTATTTTAGAGATGTGTGTATATCATTTATTGAGAGATCTAGTGAAGATCATATATTGAGCTCAAAATTTTTAACTAAGATCTTACACTAAATATATTCTTAAGTTCAATCCAACTAGGTTTGACTCATTTCAACCTTTTCCAACTAAACAATGAAATTATCATAATTATGTATTATAATCTTTTTAAGTTTACTTAAATTTTATTTTACAACAAATAGTCGACTATTAAGTAATAATCAATTTCAATTTCAAATAGTTTCATGTAAATTAATTTAGTCTTTAATATAAGTTAATGGTGAAATGAATTATCTGAAAGTTTAAATTATATTTGTTTGAGATTTTATAAATAACGACAGATTCTAAATCTGATTCTAGTACACTCCACTTTATTTTAACATTGGCAAATTATTGAACTAATGATTTACTTTAACTAAAAATTAACTATAATTATTAATTTAATAGTTTTATGTTAAAATAGTTCGTTAAGACCCCCATCTAGAATATATTTTTTATAAAGTAAACTTGAATATTAAATATGATAATACTTGGGAAAATAACAGAAGGAAGATTAGAGGAGTATGTATGTTTTATATTTGTATTTCCTTGTTCAGTATATATATTAGTATTTTAGTTCATATTATTGTTTTGACTTAATTATATTTAATTTTCTTATCTTTATATTTTATCTTATATGTGATTCTGATCTCTTTAAGTTTAATTGTTTTCATTCAACTCTCATGGTTTATCAATTGTTAAAATTAAGTTTCTTATTTCCAATTCCTTCTAATAATGGACAAAGAATTTAATGGAAACATAAAATGTTCCTAAGCAAGGCACAAAGCCTAGATACGTCATATCACAATTAATTCTCTTGATACTCCATAAGAGTTGTTCACTTCATAAGAAGATGTAGTGATCTTTGACTTCTTATTTCCTTCCTACTCTTGATCTCAATTAGTTTCCATCTTATCAATGGATTGAGATTTGCTCATTCCTCCATATATAAGTAGAAATGTGTTTGACAATCATAGTCACAACTATGTGGTTCAAGTGAGCAATGGAATCCACATAATGAGACAGCTACATAACAGAACGACAGCGCCCAAAACAGATTCTGCCATTATCCCATCCCCATGGCCTTCAAACTCCACCCAAAACTAAAAAGATTCACCGTGAATCCTCTTGTGTGCACAACCATTTTGCCACCATTGAGTCTCTTATAAGGTTTGAGAAGGAGAAAGAAGTTGTAAGTAGGGCGGTGAAGGAGCGAAGGTCGATGGGGTAGGGGAAAGAGAAGGGTAAGTACGGATTATAGGAAAGAAAATGCAAGGACAAAGGAGGGGAGCCAAGGGGGATGTGAGTATAGTGTAATTGAGGGAATAAAAAATGTCTTATTTTACCCTTTTAATTTCAAGTCCCTATAAAAATTTTAATCCAATAACTTTAATTTCACATTTCATTTGCGTATTGTGTACAATTTTTATTACTTTTTCAAAGAGCATTTTAACGTGCACTTGTATCATGGTGGTAAAAAATTTCATTATCTTTACATTTTTTAATATAAAAAAACAAGCAAAAATAAGTATGTTTAAAAGTCTCTTATGGTAAAAAAATCATTATCTTTACTAATCTCCTGAGAAAAAAAAGTACCAAGCAAAAAATAATTCCTCTTATTTGCATAGTCAAAAATCGAATCACTATCATATGTTTAAAAGACCTACATTACGTACTAGCCACTTGTGTTATATCCTATAGTTTTCTATTAGGTACATGGAGCAGGTTAGTGTACACTTGCATTTAACTCGGTTGTAGAATTTTCTATTACGTGTCCCTAACACTGAAATATAGTAATTGTAAGAGGAACGATGTAATTGTCTCACGAGAGGGATATAAATGAATCTCCGCTTCATGACTTAAAAATGTAAGTACGTTATCTCCATTTTATTATGATTATTTGTAAAAAAGAAATATTTGAATAAAAAATAAAACTAAGAAATCGACTATTATTATATTACAACTATTATATTACATTTTTATTATAATATTTTTTTAAAATAATTTATTTAAAAGATTAAATTCATTAATTGCTTATCAATGTTCGTTTATTAACTTATTTAAGTGTGTATTTATTATTTTATTTAAGATACTTATTAAAAGTAGTCTGTCTCTTAAAGAAATTTTCGAATCAAATTGAACTTTTTGAAAGAGAAATCAGGTGTTTAAGAAAGGAAAAAAAAACTTGATTATATAATTCATGCCTAGACTCTAGAGTGACATGCATGAACAACACCATGCTTCACTACCTTTTATAGTGTCAACTAACAATCCAGAACCAAAGGAGGTGGGTCTAAATTTAAATCCAGAAGGAAGGTTAGTCCTTGCAATGTTGTGAACCGCAGTTTAAATTTCCATTGCCCGAATGTCCCCAACTAGTTGCAAGTCTTACTTTATTGCTCAGAAATAGTATCCCATTTTTTATATTTTACTTTAATAAACATTTAATTATTACATTACGAAGCCCTCTGAATCCAAAATAATTGCAGAAAGAATGACATTGACAAGCGATGCAGTGTAATCGGAAAATGGAATGCACACACATATACAAATACAAAAGCAGTTTGCATATATTTTTATGACTTGGTGCGAACCGTGCATTCCAGAGGAAGACCCTGAGGGAATCGCTTAAGGTCTGTGCAGTAATCGTAAATCATGTAATTCTTCTGCACCCATTTTAGCTTCTTCTGGTTTGTGGAATCAAGCTGTTGAGAATATAGCCAAGCTTTTTCAGAAGAGGTGCTGGAGTTGCATGAAGAAACCCCATTGGACCAAACGCAACCATTGGCTCTGAAGTTCCTGAAAGAAGCAGTGAATGGCGCTTCACTCCAATCTGTCTTCACGAGCCCTCCTCTCGTTGCCCAGTCATCAGCGTTCCACAGACTTGAATATAACCTCATAGGCTGTTTCTTTGGGTATTCAATACCCGCACCCTCCAAGTTCTTGAACTCCCTAATTGGTCTTCCATCAACATAGAATCTAGTAAAGTAAAAGATTCCATGCATTGAGTATTGAATATTCTAATTTCCAATTCAAGGTTATATTTATACCATTATATGCTTTAGATGTTATAAACTTACACAACATGTGCAGGATTCCAGAGAAAGGAATAGGTGTGAAAATCTGCAGTTGGGTCAAACCAAAGATAGAATTGTTGCTCCCTATTACCCTTGCCTTGTGTGTACACATTAGTATGAACTATGTAAGGATCGCCACTCAGATTTCCCAGGAACTCAAAGTCTATCTCATCCCAAGATGACCCTTCTGAACGTAACTGCATCATGCACAAATTATATATTAATAATAGTCAGAATTAATTAAGCAACATGAACATGCAATATGAATATGTATGCTTGTGTGTGTGTTGTGGTGTGTTAAGCAAGTTATTGGCACTATTTTGGATCGTTATTGAATCAGATGAATTAGGATTGATTAAGGGGACTCACGTAAAAAGCGGTGACCGTGCCAGCGGAATTTCCAGGGACAAGTTTGATTTGCATGTCCATTTTGCCATATAGATACTGATTCTTGGACTGAAAGCCAGAGCCAGAGGCTCTGTCGAGAGACAGAGTAAGAAGCTGACCATTGTTCAGAATCTTACCTCTTCCATCTCCCCACGTGACATAAACATCTTGGTACAAGTTGACAGCAGAGGCAACCATAGAAGGCACAGAGATTAGAAACGCAAGGACAAGCACAACCATTGCTTTAACACAAGAGAAAACAACCATTGGAATTGGACAGTTTGTGGTGTTATTTTTAGAACTATGTGAGACAGAATTAGTATTTCGTGTACAATTAATTAATGAGAAGGAAAATTCTTCACCTCCTCAAATTTATAGTAGTCTATGGGGACTGTGGAGGCTTGGGGATGTGTTTGAATAATAAAAGTTGATGGGTGGGATGATGTGGGAACCCAACAGCTGGACAGCAATATGATTCAATAGCATAATGGTCATAGTAGTTTATACTTTTTAGTGGTCCATTACGTGGTGCTTCTGTTATTTTACACACATTCGGCGCAAGGGCTATGACTTCCTAGGTTTGTTTTGTTCCACCAAACCAAACCTGGGTTCGGCTGTTGCAAGCGTGTGGTATTATTGTTGATTCGTAGGATTTATCCAAAGTGCTACAAGTTGAGGATTTAAAAATGTAGTTTCTGGTATCTTCCACGGGACCTTTTTGGCTTGCCTAGTCAACGGCAAGGAGGGATTGGTTTCATTCATAGACATGCATGTATGTAAATTCTAGAAAGATATACCGTCCGGTTTCTATCTATCTAGCAACTTCTGGCCCTGTGTATGCTGTAAATCACATCACAATATCACAATTACACGAGTATAGAAAGAAATTAAGACTCGTGGTTACAAGTTAAAGTGATTAACCTCACTCAAACTTCCTCCTGTTCGTAATTATGTACAGAAAAAGATGTGTTATACTACTGCTTTTGATTGGTTATTATTAATTATATTAATTCACTACTTTTTTATTGGTTTTTATTAATTATATTAATTCAGTACTGTTTATTTTCCAATAAACTACACTATTACAGTAAAAAATGTGTTTTTCTTTATAACAAAACGTGTTATATATACTTTCATATAATTTGATTAGGACAGTTTCCTGCTTTCTATTTTTTAGCGAAGATGAACGTGTATATTGATCATTGGTAGAAGGAGTACCAAAAACCCATTTACAAGACAGAAACCCAAAGAAGCGTTCCAGCACGTACCCACCACCCTTGGTTATAACCTGTTTACATTATTCAACTAAAATATGAGGTAACCAAGGATATACAAAAAGGAAAAAGACCCTTAAGAAGGCACTTAATCACAACAATGTGCCCAAAATTCTCATCAACAACCAAATGCCGAAGGCCAAGACAACCCCCACTGACAATTTCCTGCTATGTAAAAGCTCCGGTACCAAAAAAAATTGGCATGCTTTACAGTTTTATTACTAGAGCAGAGAGGATAACTCTGAAATCTGAAAAGGATTTTTCTAGACAGTAGATAAGCGGTTTAACAATCGGTTACTATTCACTAATATACTATAAAAAAATCATATTTTTTAACATAATTTTCATTATCAAATAAAATTTATGTAAAACTCATCAAATAATGATTAAATGTTAATAATGTAAGATTCTTTATATTATATCAAATCACAAATTCTAATAGTTAGTTTAGATAAAAAAATATATTAAGTCTTATGAGAGATAAAAATAAGAAAGTAAAATAAATTATTTCATAAATTTAATTTAATTTATGTCCTTTATTTTTTATTGAAATTATCTCATTTAATTTTTTTAATAGACCATTTTAATTTATACATAAGTTGATTTCAAAGAAAAAAGTTAATTTATTTTATTTTCATATTTTCTTCTTTTATAAGTAAGTAGTAAAAAAAATTCCATCGAAAAAAAACTATATATGATAATAAGTGTGTTAACTTGTTTATTTAAAAGCATTCCTCATGGGACATTTGGTACCAGAAAAAGTTTTGATTTAGGTTGAAAACTTAGTTTTTCATATTTAATATTAATTTTTAAAAAATTACATTTATCAAAAATATGTTTTTTTAAAATATTTTTTAATCAGTTTCTCATGAATATTTTGGCATGGAAAAAGGTGAAAGTCTTGCTTTTTCGAGTAAATTTTTTTAAAGAGTACTATAACACACTTCTCTTAATATACACTCTTACATCGGTTGAAAATTATGTAAAATTATAAATAAAAAAATCTTACTCTTTTAAAATTATTTAATGTGGTAAAATTATTTAAGAGTTTAAAATTATATAAATAATAACATTTCTGTTATTGCTTTCCACGTATCTTTTGTAACACAACAACAAATTTTAGTATTTTACTCATCTAAGATCCATTGAATAGATCAATTCAAATATGGTAAGTGATAATGAAAATGAAGGCGTTGGAGAGGAGTGGGGAAAGACGCAGAGTGTGAATTTTTTAGTACTTCGATCCTGTTTAGATATAAGGTTAGAAATACTTTTAAGAGCTTCTTTACTGAAAAAAAGTATTATATTTTTAGTAGAAAAATTTTCAAAAACACTTCTAACTTGTATCTAAACATATTGAGAGGAATCTTCCTATATTTTGTATTTATCATCAAACAAATCATGTGATTGATAATCATAAGGAGTCAGTCACAAAAACGCATGCATCTTTATGTATTAATTTGATATAATTTGCACCTCTGAATAAAACGTACTGAAAGTTCAAGATTCTTTGGCAAACCTGGAGAGACGGCGATAGCAACATGCATGCAATAATTCAACGTAAATGTGAGGGAAAATCGTTTTAGAGGTGGGTTGAGAGTGGAGATTTCCTTTCTTCAAAATTACTCCAAAGCTGTTCAAGTAAAACACGTTGTCTAGTCTTTGAATAACGCTGCCACAGAGTAATCAGTAATCACAAGCAAATTTTCTGAATCTAAACAAAATTTCACAAAATCTTATACCAATTATTCAACATGATTTCCGTCAAATATTGAACTTATTTTTTATATAAATTTTTTAACTTAATAATTATCCAATAAAATAGAGTCACGTTTGATTTTTCTCTGTTTCGTACAAATTATTTCGTAATTGCAGCAAAGTTAAATCACCACATACTTACAGAGTTTGAGATTTTCGCGCGTCTGCTGTACCTTCTTTGTGGGTCGAATTTGGGCCGAGTTCATGGACTTTCGACAGGGTCCGGAATTGGATCCAGAATAAAATAAAAATGAAACTAATTTTAAGCAATTAAAAATATGATTGAGGGTTTAATTTTAAAAGAAAATAGAAGGTAAGTCAAATTTTTTTAATTAGGGGAAGTAGCTTTCTGTTTTTTTTTTAAATAGAAATAAAATAAAAGAGGAAGAAAGAGCGGAGGTTAAATAGAAAATGTGAGGAAATATGCACTTAAATTATCTTTATGACAGTTAAAAGGAGTAAAATAAGTTTAAAAAATGGAAACCAATATATGATATTATTTTTATTGATTGTTATAAATAACCATTTTTTACTTAATAATTTCAAAAACGAAAATATAACAAATAATATGACTTAATATTTTTTATAAATATTATATCACTCTTTTAATTTAAAAATAAAGATTTGTTTCCTATTTTATCCTTTTTTTTTAGTTTCAGGGGACTAAAATAACAGTAAATACAAATTCAGAACTAAATTAATTTTTTATTCTAGATGTAAACTTGTCAGTGTTAATGAATCTTGTATTCTTGTTGTGTATTGTTAAAGCTTACACCTAAGTCTTATGATATAGCTGGTAAAAAAACAGTCCTATGATATTGTTTAAATTTTTCTATGTAGATGGAAATTGAAAGTAAGAGTACAGTTCACCAAAAAATTAATTATTGTTATCTTCAATTTTAAAAATTATAGATAAATAGATTTTTTTTCGAACTCTAACATTTAAAAAGAAAAAAAAAGTTTTAAAATTATTTTTTTATACTTGATCAAAATTAAAAACATATATAATCACACCTAGTGACCTAGGGGTGTGCAAAAAATAACTAAACCAAACCGATCTAAAAGCGAGTGGAGCCGTCTTGAAAAAATTAAACCATTTTAGAGAAAGCGATTTAATTAGCCGAATCATTTTTATAAATCATGGATAACTGAATAAAATTTAACCTAATTGCTTTTATAAAAAAATAAATTGTTTTAAAAAAATTAAACTGATTCATTATGTAAAGTTGATTCAGTTAACTGAATTGTTTTATAGAATAATTTGAAAATTAATTAATTAAAAAATCCAAATTTTGAACGATAAAATGAAAAAAAAAAATGCAACAATGATCATACACACAGAAACTCTTCTCTTCTTCCGTTGAAGACAGAATGAAAAATTAGTAAGACGACAAAGGTATTATCCGTCTAAATCCATTGATTTATATTTACAATTTAGAAAAAACATGCAATTGTTTATATTCTTTTCCTTTCCTTTCTACCCAGATAACCGTAACAAATTAACAAATCGTCAGTGGAAATAGCTAACTAAATAATGGTCACACAGAAGCTTTGTTACGCTGCCATCTGTATCCAGCTCTTTTAATGTCCTTATATGCAAGTATCAAATGAACCCCACATTAATTTGGAATTTAGCAAGTGCATTTCGTCCTCTTTTTCGTTGCCTTGCCCATGTTTCCCATTAAAAATAATATGCCTTCCCATTGTTCTGAAGCTAACATATTCATTCTGCCACTGCTGACTACTTTCCATTTGTCTGCACATGCTGACTATCTGCGTTAGAATTTTGAAATCACTTGAGGTAACAGCCACTGCCACGGAACTGAAGAAAACAAACTCAAGTCGGTTCAGTGGAGAGTTTTTCTTACCCAACAAAAATAAAGTTTAATTAAAAATTATTTTTAAATTTAAATATTATTCGAACAATTAAATGTTAATTTTATCATCTTAATTGGATGGAGAAGAGTTATACATAATCAAAATCAATTATTATTAACTCTTTTTATATAAATTATATAATTTAAATATGTATTATGTAGATATTTATTGAAAACATAGATAAGTGATGATGTACGTACTGTTAGTATTGTCCCTAAGATGTGAATTTTTTTTTTTAAAAAAGTGACCAGATAGGAAGCGTAACTTTAGTATTATCATTAATTTATTTCATTAAAATGCATGTTTTTCTCTCGTAGAAAACAACTGTGGTTTCAATATAAAAAAAAATACTTTATTGAGTATTGAGTGATGTAATTAAGTATTGTCTCTTTTAAATGATTTCAATTGTCAAGTCACCCCTTCACATAATTAATTAATAGTAAGTTTGATTGGTTAAAAATTACATTACTAAACAGAATAATTTTTTTTGTTCATATTTGATTTAAAGAAAATTAGAGTAATAGATAACACAAATTCAGCAAATGAAGATAAGATAAAATCTCTACTTTTTATTATTAAGAAAATAATGAAAGAATTTTGTGTCTCACATACGTACAAAATATTAAAAAGACATATATCTTTATCTATTTCTATCTCTTTAATAAATAAATAATAATAATTGATCAACGTAATCATTTTTAAAAAATACTAGATTTTTTTATTCTAATTCTATTCTTCCTCTTTTTTTTATTAAGTAAACAAAGTAAATTGAATATAAATTATATTAAATAATTAATACTAGGTATTTTAATAAATTTTAAATTATTTTACTTGTACAATTCATTATTCATCAAACAATGTAAATGATAAAAAAATTATTATGTAATTTGTGTTTTTGTCTTGCATTATTTTTTTGTCCTTTTATAATTTTAACAAATAAATATAAACCCTAAGAATGAGAACTAATTAACATGAATTTTATAATAAAAATTATAATAAATATAATTAAACTGAGCTAATTTTGGAGATAAAAACTATTTTCAAGCCTAAAATTAATTATTATTTTGAAACTAAAATAAAATAAAAAGAAATTTTTTTTGTTTGAAAAAATGTTTCTTATTTAATTTTTGTATTCACTTTATTTTATGATTTCATCTTTTTATAAATTTTAATAGAAAAAAATAAAATGAAAAATAATATTTAAAAGAAAAAACAAATTATGAACCTTAAACCACTATCTCAGGGACAATATTTTTTAATTGATTGTAAGGTAAAAAACTAATAAAAAGTTATAGCGGTTTAACAAGACAGCGACCGACAATTATTTCGGTTGCTAACGACTTAGAGAGTTGGATTGTTGGTGCACATCTTTTCTGTCTCTAAACAACATTTTTCTAATAGTGTATTTGAAATTATTAATAAAATACACTACTGATTTTTTCTTCTTCTAATTAAAGTTTTATGGTTCAATAAGTATGTTTTAGAAAAGTGTATGTATAGTACCAAATTTATTTTGATTTACAGCTTGTGTTTAACTTTTTTTCAGTTTTATAAATTAATTCATATAGTCAACAAGAACTTATCAGATAACTTTCTTTCTTGATAATTGTTAATCGGATTCATATACAATGTCAATCGAAGATTTATCTAAGAATATATAGCTATAATTATAATTAACTACTATAGTACCTTATAGCTAGTGTTAGGATTGAAAAAAAATTATAATATGTTTTAGAAGTAGGAAATAAAATAGCTCCACAAGTTCATAAACTTGATGAAAAATTTATTAAAAATATATGACTTTCAGTTTTTGTTTAAAAAAATACATAAATTTGATTTGGTAATAAAAATAAATAAAAAATGTTGCTGATGTTTGTCAACTAAAACACTACTAGATAGGTACAGAATAAAATTAGATTTAGTAAGGAAACAGCTCATGATTGTTGATATAATCTTAAGCGTGCAAATCAAATGCTTGTGTGGAAGAAAGAGGGTTTCACGGCTTGTTGAAAAAAGGCAGTAATGCTGACCACAATGAAAAAAGGAAAAAAAGGCAGTAATAACATACTATAGTTTTAGTCTTTTAGATACGACAATAGAGACCTACTCCAACAACGACAACAGTGTATATATGGCGGTGCTTCTTAATTCTTATATGCATTTCATGGAGAAACGTGTGCAATGATTCGTGTGGGCGTTCATCTATAACAACTAATCCTTTACTCGTTCCTCATTCTTCACCAGCTGTAAACAACTAAATCAACATTCCACGTACCTTCTTCAAACTTTCCTCTTTTCTGGCTATCTACTTTCTATTTCACCTATAAATACCATTCAAGCCTGCCATTCTTTGCAATAACACACGTTTAACACCCAATATTCTCATAAACAAATACCATTTCATTGATTCTTACATATTGCTTAATTTTATCTGAATTTTGAAACACCTTTTTTGAATGGCTTTTTCAAGAGTTGCATTGTTAATATGCACGGTTGGGTATTTTGTGATTGCCTCTGCGGGCAATTTTTACCAAGATTTTGATATCACGTGGGGAGATGGGCGTGCTAAGATACTCAACAATGGCGAGCTTCTCACTCTGTCTCTTGACAAAGCCTCTGGCTCGGGTTTCCAATCCAAGAACGAATACCTTTTTGGTAAAATTGATATGCAACTCAAACTAGTTCCAGGCAACTCTGCTGGCACCGTCACAGCCTACTACGTAAGAATATCTATAATCATATTCTACCCTACTATATTTGCATCTAGTCATACATATTGTTCATAAGCTTTGGTAATAGGTTAACATATATAATACTAATGGAGTGATGTGAAATATTTGTGGTGCTGAATTTCAGTTATCTTCAAAAGGAGCAACATGGGATGAGATTGACTTTGAATTCTTGGGTAATTTGAGCGGTGAGCCATACATCCTTCACACCAACGTGTTCAGCCAAGGCAAGGGCAATAGGGAGCAACAATTCTACCTCTGGTTTGACCCAACTGCAGATTTTCACACCTATTCCATCCTCTGGAACCCCCAACGTATTGTGTAGGTTTCTAACTCAGTATGCAATCCTCGATATATATATTATAAAATTAATTCAATGTGTATTTCTTTTCTTATAACTTGTGATGGAAGCAACTAAATAAATTGTTTGTTAATTTTGTTTCAGCTTCTCGGTGGATGGAAGTCCAATTAGGGAGTTCAAGAACATGGAGTCAAAGGGTGTTCCATTCCCCCAGAACCAGGCAATGAGGATATACTCAAGTCTGTGGAATGCAGATGATTGGGCCACAAGGGGAGGCCTTGTTAAAACAGATTGGACTCAAGCTCCTTTCACAGCTTCATACAGAAACTTCAATGCCAATGCCTGCACTGTGTCCTCTGGAACATCATCTTGCGGCTCAAACAATCCTTCCTCTTCCAACAATGCTTGGCTCTCAGAAGAGTTGGATTCAACTAATCAGGAGAGGCTTAAGTGGGTGCAGAAGAATTACATGATCTACAATTACTGCTCTGACACTCAAAGATTTCCACAGGGCCTTCCTCCAGAATGTAACACCGCCTAAAAATATTTTGATTTCCCTGTCTGGATTGATCCAGACTCCAATTTTCAGCTCTCTTTTGAGTTTCCTTTTTCTTATCTTTTGTAATTTCCATAATGATAAATTCTTTGATTAGTTGTAAAAGTCTTATTATATACAGTGTTCAATTCAAATGGTTCATTCTTTCTTTCTTTCCTATTTTCCTTAAAGACATTGGTTATAACAGTTGTGCTTTACGAATATTTTATCACATTAAACTGATTTAATACGATAAAAGTTAAAAAAATAAATCAAAAACTCAACAAATTAAAAATAAAGTAAAGATTCAGTATAAAATGATTTTAGATTGAATATGATCTCAGATTTTATTATAAAATATAATTACATAATTCGTTATGATTAAATGTTCACGATATAATAACAAAAGATTTACTAAGATCAAGGCAAACTACAAGAAAGAAACTTGGGATCTGTTTCTTTATTGACAAAACAAAATATCTTAAATATAAAAATCACAATCTTTTTAAGTAACAAGTGAAGCAATATGTTTCTCCAACTGTCCTATTGAAGGACAAGGACATATTCCATATGAAAGTGGAAGATTTAGGCGATTAATTAATACTGGCGTAATCTGTATCAAATTATATTGCTAAAGGCTTAAAGCTCTATTCAAAAAGAGAGATCTGACTGCCATGACATAGGCTTTTAGCTTCTGAGCTAATTTATGTGTCATGGATTAGACCAGCTCACGGTCTACTTCTTCTCTTCTCTAACTGGATTCACCCAAACGTTACTTTTGTATTTTTCTTGAGAGAATGTTATATGCACGCGTATTTGGAAATTGCTTCTTTTTAAATAAATAAAAAATTGTTCCTCACTTTTGTTCCGAAAAAGAGATGGAAAAAAAAATGTTATTTCCTTAAAATAATTTTAAAAAAAAAATCACCCGATTGATATTGGGAAGGGAACTGCAAATCATCACTTGGTTTTACTTCCAAACGCAATGGCTTGATGGCGGTGTTGTTTTGATAATGCAAATGAATATTTAGAGACCCACATGCATGCCCATTCCGAACCAACCAACTTTACAATTTCTTGGGTCATTAAAAAACCAAAAGCGCGTCCAAAGATCGACCAAACCAGTTCGCATGACTACATGACAGCCAATTGCTAATATTTTAATGTCTGCTCCAACTCTTACAGACACACTAACAATTGTCCTACGCGTAAACAAGATAATAGTGATAGCAGCTTCCATACTTGTATAAATACCAATCCTACCTCTCCGCCACAATCATCCCTTTCTTTCCTTCTCTCTCACAATTCATTACTTCTAACAAGCTACTACATCTTTACCTTCCTCTGTCTACATTTCATTTCATTCAAAACAATCATGGCATCTCTTCATTCCACATGTTCAACAAAAATCGTCCTTTATGCATTGGTATTGTTGGCCTCTTTCATTGCAGCTTCTGCTGGCAACTTCTACCAGGATTTTGACATAACATGGGGAGATGGTCGTGCCAAGATACTCAACAACGGCGATCTTCTTACTCTTTCCCTTGACAAAGCCTCCGGATCGGGGTTTCAGTCCAAGAACGAGTATCTCTTTGGCAACATTGATATGCAACTCAAGCTTGTACCCGGAAATTCTGCAGGCACTGTCACTGCCTATTATGTAAGTATAGTAATAGTATACAATTGTATTGTACTCAAGATTAATGTATCATGTTTATACATGCCTCAATTAATGTCAATGCTACTAAACTTTGAAATTCCTGATTTATATTTTAATTTGGTTTTATGTAATGTAATACAGTTGTCATCAAAAGGGTCAAATTGGGATGAGATTGACTTTGAATTCTTGGGGAATCTGAGTGGTGACCCATACATTCTTCACACCAATGTGTTCAGTCAGGGCAAAGGCAACAGAGAGCAACAGTTCTATCTGTGGTTCGACCCAACTGCAGATTTCCATACCTATTCTATTCTTTGGAATCCTCAGCGCATAATGTAAGCACTTGTCAATGATCCACCTACCTAATCTATCACATCCCTTAAAAATGTTACATATATTTGATATTTCACAGCATGAATTGTATTGATCAATCCATGGTGGTTCATATGTATGTTTCAGCTTCTCAGTGGATGGGACCCCAATAAGAGAATTCAAGAACATGGAATCGAAAAGAGTTGCATTCCCAAAGGAGCAGCCAATGAGGATATACTCAAGCCTATGGAATGCTGATGACTGGGCAACAAGAGGTGGCATTGTGAAGACTGATTGGAGCCAAGCTCCATTCACAGCATCATATAGGAACTTCAATGCCAATGCCTGTGTCCATTCTGGAGCATCATCATCTTGCACTTCCAACTCTGCCTCTTCCAATGCCTGGTTCAACCAACAGTTGGATTCAACAAGCCAAGACAGACTGAGTTGGGTGCAGAAGAATTACATGATTTACAATTACTGCACTGACACCAATAGATTTCCACAAGGCCTTCCCCCAGAATGCCAAGCATCATGATTGAATTGGTTTTCATTTGTATGGATGTCCATTCTTTTATTCTTTGATACTTGTCGATTGTATTACAAGAAACGGAAAGAAGCCTCAATAATATATCTTGAATCTTTTACACTTAATTTACAGAATTCAAATTCTGCTAAAATTATTTTGTTTAAGCTTTAGAATAAATTAACTCTGCTAATATTCATAGTCAAAGGAGCAACAAACTAACAAGCAGAAGTATTTATGTAATTATGAATGAAGATAATACGAATTCAATATTTGAGACCAGGTATACAAGTAAATTTGAATAGAGTTAGGAACCTGCCTAACTTGACCTTTGACCAGGTATACAAGTTTTGGTTTAATTTCTTTTAATGCATTATGTTATTAGTTAGTATTGACTCTTCTTTTTGTATCAGCATTAATTGTTTTAACTTTTAAATTGATCACATGGTAACGTTATTTTGGTATGAAAGTTAACATCTCTTTTCGTAAGAGTTTGTATTTATTTAAACTCCAAAGGCATTTAACACCTTAGAACAAATAAAAAAATGTGCTATTGTCTTTCTTTTTCTTTTTTCTTAACTATGTAGTGTCTCATAGTTGTATATGAATTTTTGTCTTTATAGCATAAATATTTGAAAGAACAAAATAAAAATGCATATATTATATAACTATTCGAAAGTTATATATCAAAATGTCATTTGAAAATGATATGGTAAAATTATAATTTTCTTAAAAAATTTATTTATTTTACTTATTGATTCAACCCAAACTAATTCACTGTTGATCGAATTGGTTTAATCCAAATTTGATAGAAAATTGCATAAATTTAACCAAATTCAACCAAGATTATTTTGATTGATTAGGTTAGATAACGAGTTTGATGAAATCCTATCAATGAACACCCTTAAACCTAGCCACCATACAATGTATATAAATTAGAGTTAATAAATATTTTTAATTTCTATTATTAAAAATATAAATTAATAACTTAATTATTACTATAATTGAATAATTTAAATTATAGTGATATTTAAATTAAAAATTAAAAATACAAATAAATAAATAAAATAGTTTTATTTAAAACTGCATGCAATTAAATTGTTTGATTCGAAGTGTGGTAGGTTATGGATCAAACTCTAGCTATTTGGTGGTTCCAGTTATTGAACAAATATTTTTTAGGTCAAATTGACTTGGGCCTATGCATAGTTTGTTTAACTCATAAACCAAGCAGGTTGGGACTTGGGACTAGCTAAAATGGTTTCATCTTAACAGAAACTTATTCGGCCAGTTTATCACATGCGGGCTAAATGGGTGTATCTCTTTTAAGTAAAAAGGATATAATGTGTACTTAAAAAATGGTGTATATATATAGCAACTGCCTATCATTTATTATTTATTTACTTTAGATTATTTGATATATGGTTAAAATTATTAAGTATTTGAATAATTACTGTTTAGTGTTTTTTGGGTCCAAATTACTGTTTAGTGCTTAGCATATATTATCCTTTTTCTTAGTATTTGAATATTTATATTTTCTTGATATAAAAAATTGGGGATATTAAATTTTTTATGATTTATTTAAGTTTGAGAAATTTATACATTTTATTTTTATTGTGTACAGCATAATTTTTTTATACATACATAATTGATATATAAATTATATATTTCAACTGATATACAATATTTGCCTGCCAACGCTACCCATTATAAATATAGCAGACTTTGTGTCATTTTCCTCAATCCGCAGTTAATAACACTGGGAACAGGAATCCATGGAAATTCGCACAAGAAAATGACAATCTGTGAGTCTGAGATTAGCAGTGAGCACCTAGGAAATTAATTCCAGTATTTGAATAAGGTGGATACTCAATAAATAAATAAATCGGTGCCTGACTTTTTAAAAGGGTGAACTAAAAAGTGAATGAGCCTATCCATTAAAATCTTTCATCATGCTAGCTAACTTACCTGAGGATCAGGATAGTGACTGCATATGCTGCCTCAGTTCTTAAAAACCGCGTGCGTGCTCCTCTATCTTCCATCAACATCCAATATTACCTTGGGATCAATTAAATACGACAAAGTTGCCATTAGTACCATATCATAGCTTTTGACAGCTTTCTTCTTACAGTACCATACCAACTATCCACAGCTAGCAGCAAAGGAGGGACCTTCCCATCCTTTTCCTCTCCAGCTTCATGCAAATTAATCTCTCTCACTCCCACCATATATATACCATCAACACTTCACTTCTTACATTTAAAACCTTAGCATCATTTCATATATACAAATAACATGGCTCCTACCTTCTCTCCAAGCCTATCACTTGTGCCTCTGCTTGTGAGCCTTCTCATTGTGGTTTGTGCCGCCGGTAACTTCAACCAAGACTTTCAGATTACGTGGGGAGATGGTCGTGCAAAAATACTCAACAACGCCAATCTTCTCACTCTCTCCCTTGACAAGGCCTCTGGCTCTGGCTTCCAATCCAAGAACGAATACTTGTTTGGCAAGATTGACATGCAGCTCAAGCTCGTTCCTGGAAACTCTGCTGGCACTGTCACCGCTTATTATGTAAGTTATATTAATTATGGAGACTGCATGATTAATTCTGTGGTTTACAATGACAGAGATATATAATATAAATGTTTTCTTTTTCACTTTTAATAGCTATCTTCAAAGGGATCAACATGGGATGAGATTGACTTCGAGTTCTTGGGGAATCTCAGTGGTGACCCTTACATTCTGCATACTAATGTGTTCAGCCAGGGCAAGGGCAACAGAGAGCAGCAATTCCATCTCTGGTTTGACCCAACTGCTGATTTCCACACTTATTCAATTCTTTGGAATCCCCAACGCATTGTGTAAGCACTAAGCACCCAATCCATATATATAATTGCAAATTACAGCTAAATAGATCATCATCATCATATGTTTCTTTGTAGCACATTAGTTGCTAATTTTTACTATTATTATTATAATTGTGTCTTGCAGTTTTTCTGTGGATGGCACCCCTATCAGAGAATTCAAGAATTTAGAATCAATTGGAGTCCCTTTTCCGAAGAGGCAACCGATGAGGATATACTCAAGCCTATGGAACGCTGATGATTGGGCCACAAGGGGTGGACTCATCAAAACCGATTGGTCCAAAGCTCCTTTCACTGCATCCTACAGAAACTTCAATGCTAACGCTTGTGTTTGGAACAGAGGAAAATCTTCATGCGAATCAAATTCACCATCCTCTAATGCATGGCTATCACAAGAGCTGGATTCCACTGCTCAGCAAAGGCTGAGCTGGGTGCAGAAGAATTACATGATTTACAATTTTTGCTCCGACAAAAACAGATTTGCTCAAGGCCTTCCACTCGAATGCACACATTCCTAGAGGACTTGATCTTCCCCTAGCACTACCTAAAACAAGTGTTACATTATAATTTCATTTTACCATTCTTTTATTTTTTTTAATTCCTGTTCACAGTTTGTGCTCTTTTACGATGTAAAATATATCGCATGTAAAATAACGGTTCTGTTATTTGGATGTCAAATTTTTTCATGATTTTTGTACTTGTAAATAAGCCTAAACTAAAACTTCTTAACCGTTTTACAAAACTACCTTATTTTATTTTATTTTTGACCAAAAATAATTGAAGCTAAATGTTTTTTGCATGTACTATAAAAAATGAGTAAGATGATGTAATAATAAAAAGATTTTTATGAAAATCCGTAAAAATATACTCGTCATATAATTCATTAACTAATACCTTTAACTAGAAAAATCCAAAAGTTAATTACATTGAGGGAACATCGCTATCAGGACATTTTCATGCGATTTTCTAAAGCAGTCATGAACTAAACAAAGGTTTAAATGTCTTGAAAAATTAATTAATTTAAATTTATATAAATAATTAATATTATTTTTATTTGAATATAGAAAAATAGGAAGAGAAAAATATGAGATAAAATGAGTAATTAATATGATAGACAAAAATAAAAATAAAATTTGTAACTAAAAAAATTATTTGATCCATAATTTTACTAGAATACATCTTTTTTAGTTGCTGAAATTAATTTATTCTACTAAGCAATTATGTCATATAATCCATTTATATCAGCTTTGAATGATTCCTTTATCACGTTATTAGTTTATGTAATTTATCTAAGAATAAGAACTAAAAATATGTATTTTAATAAATTAGACGTTAAATAAAAATTATAAGAAATAAACCTAAAATTAACTAATTTCTAGGTGATAAATTATTTCTGGCATAAAATCTATTACTATTTTGAATCTGAAAGTGAAAAAAGCTAAACTAAAAACTCTGGGGATTTCTTTTTTCTAATCAATTGCAAGGCAAAAAAAAAAGTGGTATTAAATTTTTGTTGAGCATATTTTGTTGAATAAACTGTAGGGCAGAAGAAAGGAATGAGGAATTTGTGGTTTGATTCCTTTCCACTGAAAGAAACTAATAATTATAGATTAATATTGGTCTTTAAAGAAAAACTAAACTTAAAATTTATCAAAAGATGCGAGTTTCATTTTTTATTTAAAAGATACAGATTTTATTTAACAATTAAAAAAAAACATGTTACGGATATATGTCAACTAAACAAAGACAAAATCTGCATTAGATATTTTTTGAGGTAAGGATGAAATATTAGATCGCGTGGTGGTTGTTATATAAAGTTTTAGCTGGAAAAGTGTGTGGCTTGGTTGCCACTTGGTGTTGTGCTGGTAGGTTCTCAAACTCAAACAAACAATTGCACCGTGCACTGTTCTGAGCATTACTATGTGTGTGTTTAGATTAATAAAATTAATTTTACATAATTGATTACACTAAAATTAATTTTGATAAAAATAAAAATTAGTTTTATTCATTTCAACTCTATCATATATTTTATATCATAATTAATTCTCTGATAATTTTAAAAGTTATCAAAAGACACCCGGAATCTAAACCATGTCTTTCAGAAAGAGACAAACCGCGTCCCTTCTAACAAGATAATAGCGAGTACCATCTGGACACTTTCTTATTGACAAAAACGAGGCAACTGTGTCCAGCTTAACTTGCCAATTTCGCATGCCCTTCCTCACCTCACAATTATCCTCTCCTCACCAACAGTCTTATGGAAATGTTACTCTATTATAAATACCATCATCAACCCTGCTTCCTACACATAACATTATCCATGCTAAAGATATTTCACTCACTAATCACACTACTAATACAGCTTTCTGGAGATGGCTTCAACTGTCTCTTACATGCTTCTATTTCCCCTTCTAGTGATGGTTGCCTTTGCTGGTGACTTAAACAAAGACTTTGACATCACATGGGGAGATGGCCGCTCCAAGATACTAAACAATGGAGAGTTACTCACTCTTTCATTGGACAAAGCATCTGGCTCAGGTTTTCAATCAAAGAATGAGTATCTCTTTGGGAAGATTGACATGCAGCTCAAGCTTGTCCCTGGAAACTCTGCTGGCACCGTCACTGCCTATTATGTAAGTTCTTCCTTTAACTTTATTATTATTATAGAATAATAAAAATACTAATAACCCATTAATGGGGTTTACTTTTTTTTATCCCTTTATTATAAACACTGTCATTCAAAGTTAATAATAGAAAACATGCCTTTTGTTTGCACTTGCAGTTATCTTCAAAAGGATCAACTTGGGATGAAATAGACTATGAATTTCTAGGAAATCTGAGTGGTGATCCATACATCCTTCACACAAACGTTTTCAGCCAAGGCAAAGGAGACAGGGAACAACAATTCTATCTATGGTTTGACCCAACTGCTGATTTTCACACTTACTCTATCATGTGGAACCCCCAGAGAATTATGTAAGTCCTTATCTATAAATTTTTCCACTTTTTTTTCCTTTTTTCTCTATTCTATCCTACGATCCTTAACATAATTTCTCATACTCTCTTTAATTCAGATTCTCAGTTGATGGCACTCCCATTAGAGAGTTCAAGAACTCAGAGGCTATTGGGGTCCCCTTCCCAAAGAATCAGCCAATGAGGATATATTCTAGTTTGTGGAATGCTGATGACTGGGCAACAAGAGGTGGACTTGTGAAGACAGATTGGACACAAGCTCCGTTCACAGCTTCCTACAGAAACTTCAATGCTGAGGCTTGCATATGGTCTTCTGGAGCATCTTCTTGTGCTAAAACTTCTTCTACACCCACCAATGGCAGTGGTTCATGGCTTTCACAGGAATTGGACGCTACAGGCCATCAGAGGTTGAAGTGGGTGCAGAATAACTACATGATTTACAATTATTGCACAGACACTAAGCGCTTCTCACAGGGTCTTCCTCCAGAATGCAACATCTCTTGAGAAAAACATTGCAACGCATTCCTTATATTTTCTTATGATCAGAAGAATGTCATAACACTACCAGTATTAGTTTTATTGGTGTAGCTATTGTAGTTAAATTCTTTCATTCGTTCCCCTGTTTATCATCACTACGTAAACAAATATGGCCATTTTTAAAATAAAATAGATTCTTTTCTATATTATATTTTGCTATATTTTTTATTTCCCACCTCTTAGACTCGTGACGACTACTAAAATCAATCTCGCACTTCAACGCAAGTAAAATGTGATTAAAATTTTAGGTATATATAAGAAGGTTAAAAATTATTTTCATTAGAATTTGAAACATACAAGCACCGAGTCCAAATTGCGCTCCTCCTATTTAATAGCAACTACGACCCAAAACCTTTTGATAGGGATGATTTCGTACATCAGTGAATGAGAAATCAGTTCTACCACTGGAAAAACGGATCAATCTTTCTACTTTCTTTCATACGAAGACACTGCCAAACCAACACTGGATATGGATACGGCAAGAGAAAATGACAAACATGCAAAACGTCGTATATGGATATAATGTGAAAATCCTTCCGTGCTCAGAATCAACAACTAAAAGCATACCGAGCACCCAATGTTCAACAGCAGAAGATAACAGTAAGCAATCCACGGATGATAACAAGATAATAACTCGTCATATAACTAGAAAATCAAGTAGCCCATAATATACAGTGAGATGACCAATCTTAGTTATCGTCTCAAATATGAGAGGGGTTGCGTAAACACATCGTCCCTAAAAACCCAAAGCCAATGGAAAGTGAGGAGCATAAACGTGAAAGTGAAAAACAAATTGGCAATCACGGTTTTTCCTAAGCTTCAACAAACTGTACAGGATACTGGGGCAAACGTGCTGTCAAATCAGATACACAGATGCATAAATCAAGAATATTAACACCATGGACTGCACAATTTGGTTGCCACTGATAAAGACAACTAAATCTGCAGAATATCAGTATTATCTTTAAGGCTAACTGTTAAGCCTGCAACCATTGTCCAAACAACCTATTCATCTAACTCCTCTATCTGTGCCCGCCTCTCAGCTGCTATCTTCCTGATAAAGAAGCCCCACCTCATTGCTGCCTTGATCTTTAGCCATCCCACAACAGCTCTGCCTGGGCGAGAGCGATCCTCATCATAGTTAGGTATACTGGGAGATGGCATGAATGATGGGAATGAATAGCCATCATCAGCACTCATGGAGCCATGACCTCCCGTGCTGAAGAGGCGAAGCAACTGCTGCATATCTTCATTCTCTAGCATCTCATGGCTTCTGAAGCGGATTTCTTCTTCCGACAAGAAATCATCAGCCCCCTTGTCCCTGTTGTGTGACCAATCATCAAAAGGATTTATAGTAGATGGCTGAATAGAAGAGCTACCAGCATGGAACCCTGATGTCGATGATTGAGGAGGACCAAGAGCTAACCCAACTGGGCCATGATCATTACTAGTGCTTTGGGTTTGGTGAGCATTGCTAATTAATTGGTCATTAGACACATATAATGAGCTATCGAACTGAGTCCGGGAGCTGGAGTTTGGAATCAATGACTGGGTTGGATATCGTGTTACTATATTATTATCATTATAACCTGCAAAGGGATTGTATTAGCATACATTTGCAACTCAAGATCATCGCACACTTGCAATCAGCAATGTAGCACAACGCTTGCAAACAAACAAATTTATTCATGTATATGCAATAGTTCCCTTGCGGAGAGAAGATTCATTTTTAAAATATCTTTTTATCTTGAAATTTGCTTATTTACTATATTACAGGAAATATCTCATTTTTATCGATATTATCATCAGAAAGCTGTACTCAGAAATCATATTTTGAGACACAAAAGTAACTGAATCTGACAACCCCAGCCCAAATGAAAAGAGAGATGGGGTGGGGTGGGGTGGGGAGAGACATCCATCAAATCAGAGTTCAAGGAAATGGTAATGCTTACCTCCAACAGGCATCCCTGAATTGATTTGCTGCTCAGAAGGAACAGACACTGGAAGGGCCGGCAGTTGCAGTTGATGATCTAAACCACTACCATAATCAATTGACTCCACACAAAGTTCATTTTCAGAAGCAATTTTAGCATTCACGAGTGATTTGCCATCATAATCCACAACCTGGTCCCAATTTTCATAAGCTTTCTTCACCAATGAATCTACATAAACCTGGACTTGGAAAAGCATTTTTAAGATACCATAAGCTTACACTATTCCCAACAAAAAACTGCAAACTTTGAGCATTGGCAAGTCTTAAATGTTACAGCCCTGATCATTATCTAGGATTTCTTAATCAGTAACATAACATTTACAGATTTACTTGTTTATTTGTGTTCAATATTTGTATGTTTGCAAGTGTGAGGGAAGAAGATACAGACAGCAATGCTGCATCAATTAAATTAATAGATTGAAGTATGCCAGTAACTTAAGTGCATACTCAACTTTTGGAGAAGAAAAAACTATCATACCGAACTACAGAAAAGCATTATATATTAATATCAGTAGATGAAACACATGGCACGGACTAACCTTCTGGCTATCAGTGAGAGAATCAGCAGAATAGAATTGGTCTCCTGATATAAGGCCACGCAGCTCATAGATGTTGTTAAAAATAACGCCAACATTTCTTGCATCTTCTGGATAATAAACATAGAGCTTCCCACTTAGAACACATGTTTTTGCATGGTCTAAAAGAGCCTCCCACATCTTGTTTGACATACCACTCCCAAGGATCTACAGTTGAATGATATAAGAAAACAACTGGAAAAAGACCTAACTTCAAGATTAAGACGCAAAACATAAACTTACATTCCGCAATTTCTGTTGATCTTTAACCACAAGCCGAAGAAATTCTTCAACTGTGACTATTCCTGCATTATTCAGCTTCTTATGGAATGACCCATCCTTGCCTATCTTCTCCAATCTCCACACTTCATCAGTCAATGCAGGTGGATAATGCTTCTTATATACTGAGAAAAAGGTCAAAATATAAAATTTAAAAGATGGTATTACAGTGTAGATGCAAGAGAGCATTGATGCTAGAGAAAAACTAAAAGATGTAGAAACATAACCCTACATTCTCCTCTATGATCTTTAACTGTGAAAGCCACTGTCTTAGCTTCACGAATGCGTATGGACTCGCAAAAACCTGATGCAACCTTCATGCCAAGCCTGAATTTCCGACTCCTTATCCAGCTGGAATTATCTGTAAATGTCAGTTCCCCTAATGTCCCAACTCCTTCCTTGAGTGTCACTTGCAGGTCCCCAGTTAACAAAGGTCTCTTTCCTTCACGTTCTTTTACCACATGGCTTTCAAAATCCTCCTGAGTCCAACCTTCATCATCTTCATTGTTAAAATCGCCTTCAAGGACAACAACATCAAGTTTAACACAGGATTCAGGTCCAGATGTTACAATGCTTCCACTATTGACATCAATCAGAACAACATGTATTGGAGCCCCCTGCTCGCCTTCTACTTTTCCTCCTGTGAATAGGGGAAGAGATAGCCGGGACCTAAATTTCAGCTGCAAGCTTCTACCATCAGGGCCTTCAATCATTTTAGGAGGAGACCTGGAATTTTTAAACTGTTACAAGAAAATACCAGACTCACTGAGGTACTAAATTTAAATGACAGATATTATGGTGGCATTGAAGTGGTGACAGTTTACATGTATATGTTTGAAAGAATGGACATAATATCAGAAGCGTGGGAAAAGGGCAAATGGAATTTAATTTTTATAATGCAACTTTCTTGATGATTAGCATTTGCAAAGTATTTCTTAAACCTTCCACTAAGTCTTGCAGGACTTAACTTTGCCAAAGCACGCTCCACTTCTTCACTGACCTGTTTCCCATCAGTATTACTGAATCAATTAAGAACCAAATGCAGAAACTTACAAGTATAACATAATAAATCATATTACAGTATAATTTCATCTATGAATACAAAATTGCTCATTTTCTCAATCATGTGCCAAACTTGTTTTCACATAAATGACCTATAATCATGACATACTAAGAAGGAAGAATAAGATGAAGCTAGATGGAACATTGAAAGCAAATTGTTTGTGCAATAACTGTCATGATCTAAACAACGTGGTTATCAATCTTGGATTATGGCGCATAGCGGTCAGCTCTGAAAATGCTATAGCAGAATACAGTAAGTAGGATAACCACTAGTTTAAATATTATAATACAAAATCTTTTATGCTACATCAAAATAGGAGCAATAAGAACAACGTTAATAAGTCAAAAAATTGGGGAGAAATCATAATTTTTCCCTAAAATCCCAAATCAACATTATTCAAGGATAAAAATGGGTTTTTGAAGCCTTTATCATGGTACCACTTCAAATACTCCAGCATTCTCAAATAGCATATCAGATGACATAACTTCAGAAATTGATGTAATGTGTAAAAATGGCTTCCAGTTGGAGTAAAAAGGAAATAACTTTGTAGAATGCATAGCTCCAGTTCCCCAGACCAAAAAGATAAGCATGTCTATAGCAGAAAATAGTGTGAAGCCAAATGTCTTACAACTCTACGAAGAATGGGTTCTAAAGATGAGCAAAGCTTCTGCAAACTGTCCACCTTGAGAGCTTCCACAATTACACTGGAAAGTATGTGTATCAAATCAATTATAGGAAACTAACAATAAATATAAATTAGAAACAAGTAGATGGATTATGATTAATAAGAAATAAAATCTTCTTTCATTATAAGTTTAACAGATGAGTTTATAAATAATCATATAACTATTTTAGTTTAAAAGCATATATATATATATTGATTTACTTGAAATAAACAAACATTTCATTTGTTATAAGTTACTGAATACTCATTTGATCATAACTCCCAAGAACGTTTTTAGAGTGCATTCGAACAAACAAAAAAAGTCATTAACAAACAATAGAATAACATGCTCCGATAAGCAAACGTGGGGGGAAATTTTTAAAAAAAATTATAGAGAATGACTGTAGATTATACACTGGGAAATGCTTCCCACCTATGCACTTCATAATATCAAGCCAAGAACCTTCCTTACCAAAGAAACAAGTTTCAATTGTTTTTTAAGAGGTGGTAACACATTTTTATATCATAAGAAAAGAGATACAATCTCTCAAGTGACAATATTTATTAGTATATTCCGAGTTACAACCTTTTTACAAGAAAAATTTTACTAAAGAAAGAAGAATATTAGAGAAGAAAATGAGTGAGATACACAATCAAATACTCCCTCCAGTCCTTTTTATAAGAAACAAATGAATCTATTTTTTTGGTTCTAATTATAAGAAACATGGACCCACTTTAAGATGTAGTACTTGCTATATTTCTTTTATATCCTTAATTTATTGTGAAAGATGCTCATTCATTCTCCATGCAAACGGATGCATATATTGACCTATTAACAATGCAAGCACATCCATTAGTGGAAAAAGCATCATCTATTAAATTATGTGTAGTGTCATTAAATATTACCACCACTTTCTATGGGTATTTTTGGAATATGATTTAAATTTATAATAATATTAATTAAATTAACTAACTTACCTACTTTTATTAGTCTGATGAATTAGTTATTTGTTTCAAATATAAAGGACAGTCGGGTATTACGCATTCTTACTTTAAAAAAGGGAAAAAAAGAAACAGCAAGAGAAAACAAGAAAAACAAATCAACAAACTGTTGCAACCTTGGTTAACTTTGCTTGGCCAGTCAAATAACTGTTTTAACCACAAGGATGATTTAGAAGTATCAGAAAGAATCTTTTTTAAAAGCATGACACCATGATACTCAAAATGGAATCAAAATTATCAAGAAGAGCATTTTCACATAAGCCACTCCAGTGAAAAGATGACACCGGTATGTCTCAAACACTGGTAACAAGTAATATTCCATTCAAAATGACAATTGACAACAAAAAGTTTCAACTACAACAGCACTTCAGTAAGATAGGCACAGCCATCAGACTCAAGTAGCAAATTAGGGGTAAAAAATTAGAAATAGTGATATAATTAACCAACACTCAAAATATCTTCAGAAGTAAGCATATTGTTCAATTACAGTGGATTGACATTCCTTTGACCTGCTTCCAACTGGGAATCAGTACAAACAGCACCTCCCATGTTAAATTAGAACTAGAACTCTACACACCCCCGCAAACAAATTATCAATTGCTCGGATTAACTAACTAATGCAAAATACTGACCAAGTCAAAATTAAAATCCCACCCTCACGCCCAAACTTAAAAGGTGGATTTAGAATGGAAATTCAAGGAGGCACACAATTGAAAAACGATGAGCAATTAATTTACCTGGCAAGAGCAGGTCGCTTTCGTTCGGGCTGATCATCTTCTCCACCCTCCAGGCTCCTTTTCCCCATACTAATTGCGTCGCTTGTTGGTTTCTTCATTTACACTCTCCTTCAACAATACCCTAAAGTACTAAATCTGCAACCACTCCAAAAACCACAGAAACTCACCACTATCACCTACACTAAAATAAGAAACTAACAAACAACGAAACCCTAGCAGCTACAGCGCCCGAAAAGACGAAACTCATAACAGATCTAGATTACAAGAACAAAACAAATTAAACTCGAATTTCACAAAAAAAAAAAAAATCAAATTGCGCACGTGCGACGCCCGAAATATGCAACCTCTAGCAGCAAATTATCGAAAAACAGATAAACAGTCGGAAACGAAGTAAACACACTGAAAAAACTAACAAAATTGTTTATGTCGAGCTGAAAAATTGAAAGAAAAAAAAAAGAGATAAAGTAAAGGAAAAACATAAAAGCAAGAAAACGAAGGCGCTATGCTACTACCTGAGAGAGAAAACTTGAGAGTGTTTGGGGAGAGAGAGAGAGAGAGAGAGAGAGAGAGAGAGAGAGGAGCGAGAGAGAATGAATTACACAAGATGAAATGAGTTTTGTTTTGCCTTAGTTGGAAGTCCAACTGTTTCAGTTCGTTCCTGCAGTACTGTCTACTCTGGCGACTTTCAACTGGAGGGGGGAATAATCACCTATATTGCGGAACAATGTTCCTTATCACTTAACCAATTGAATTAACGTCTTACTCACGCGTATGATGATCTAATCTTTTTATTTAACGATGATGCGCTTATTATTGCGTTGTTTTGATCATTGGTACATGAATATTAGTTTATTATTGACGCAGGACCATGTTTCTGAGTTTTTGTGGCTTATTTATTAGAAGTAATTGATTTATCTCGTACGACCCTTATCGTGCAATCGTAGCCGTATGATCACGTCATTGGCTGACCAACTGCTAACATCATCACTTTACTTTCGTTGTGAATAACAGCATGCTACAACCACAATATCACAAGTTCGGATTAAGGAATCAAAAATATCAATTTTTAAAAAAATATCATTAATATTTTTATTATAATTTTAATAACAAATATTATTTACTTTTTCAGTTAATGTTCTCAAGGCATTTGTTAATAGAGTTATATTATTAAATCCAGTAAAAATTAGTACTAAATACAGTACATAATATTACATTAGCTGTCTGTCATATTGCAAAGACATGAACAATTTACATCGTTAAAATGACACATATGATGCAGGCTGGGAGCAAGAGAGTTTTCTTGTTTGCACTCTTTAAATTAATAACGTAGGACAATAAATTAACAATTCAACGGTACGTTGGCAGTGTCACCCATTGGGATTCGGTGTATATAGATAGATACAGAGAGAGAGAGAGTTTGGATTTGCAATTAATTAATTCCCATTAATTAAAAATTCTAAATCCTAATTTGAGGGTGAGGAACAGAATACTAGTAGGGTTTATAGGTCAACATTTTTTGTTTTATTACCATTAAAAACGTGAGGATTCACAGAAACCAGTCAGTGTTTGGGGTGTGTGTAAGAAAACTGCGCTGGGGCAGTTTGAAAGCCGTAGACTAGCGTTAACTCGATGTGAGTTTGCCAAATCGAGCAAAATTGATGAAACATCCAACACAATCTGCAAAATTGTTCCTTTTAGATCGACTTAGAGTATTTTAATGGTAAATTTTAAATTGGAATATTAGATCATTTCTTAGTAGATCTTATAGTGTCAAGTAGGATTTAAGATCTCTCAAGATTTCTTCTATTTTGTTCTTTAGTGGTAGATCTTATTTTGAGATCTTAAGAAGAGAAAAAAAAAAGAAAAAATTTATTCTTTTTTGAACAATGTGCAGATCTTAAGAGTTATTCTATAAGAACTCATTCTTTATGTTGGAGATCTATCTACCTCCTTTAGTGGGAGATCTAGTAAAGACCCGATTTTGAATTCAAGATCCTTACTCAAGATCTTACACTAAAGTTACTCTTATGGATGACTTTTCCTAAAAAATATTTTTTTTCTTAAGTAATTAAATCTTATTTAATATATTTTCCATAAACAAGAGAGAAAAAAATCAATCAAATTTCTTCTATAAACTTAAAATCAATTTATAAACTTAACTTTTAAAAATTCTTCCATCTAACTTCTCTAAAATTTGTATTACATGAGTTAATTTTAACTTGTTAAAAAAAGCCCAATTATCCATAAGTATTTATGAAAAAATTATCCATAAATGCCGTTTATTTATAAGTCAGGAAATAAATAAATAAATAAATAAGGAAACAGTTGCATATTAAATCCAACATCAAATAATTCATTTTTAATAAAAGTTCATAACATTCGAATAATAATATACATCACAAAAAATGTTAACTTAAGGTTATGTTTTATTTATTTGTTTTTATCCGTAGCAATCAAAGATAGATTAGAAAATTTATAATCACTCACACATCCTTGACTGTTTAATTTATTCTGGTTTTGTTTTCAGTTAATATAATTTTTTTAATTACAAACTCGCTTTTTTTTCCAAGAATATTGAAAGAAAATGATTAAATACTTTAACCATTTTATTAATAACATCTTAAAGTTAGGGGGGGGGGGGGGGGAATTGAAATAAGATACATTTTTTATTTATAAATAAAATACATAAACTGAATTGAAACAAAACCAAGCTAATTGCAACCCTTGGGTTTACAATTCATGCCCCTTCCCACAAAAAATAATCGTAGTAATGAACTTAGCTAAAATCCATCGCAGGAATATTAGACTTATCCACTTCAATTCTTACATACGTCAAATTCTTCAAGCCGCCTAAGAAGTTTGACGAGTAATTGATTGCAAACTTCTGGAGATGTGCAGGGTCCACACAACAGATAAATGACATTACCCAGAGGCCTCATGTATACACCATCTTCCCTAAGCTTCTCAAGAAGCGGTCTTGCATACAACGATCCATACCTGTGTATAACTTTATTTAGAAGAAAACCTCGTGAAGGATCAATAAGTGCTCAAAATTAATGGTTTATTTGTACATTTTACCCATCAAAAAGTTAAAAAGTTTTTGTAACAAAACAAGAATTTGAAAATAAAAAACTGCAGGTAACAGAAGAATGCATGACCAATTATTACACATTGGATTGTAGTTCACGGCCCTCGTTAAGCCTGGCATATCTTAGTATCACCAAGAGATATTTTGTCAATCTACACGTTGCTAAAATCAAAACCATCTTTTCTCGAGCTTCCTTTTACCCCTTGTAATAGTTTTTTAGGGGAATTTAATATCATAACTACCAAAACTACAGTAGTAGCAAAACAGTATAAACACTACCAGATATTACTTGCAATCGTCACTTATTTCGAAACATACTAACTCTTGTATGACACAGTTATACATAAATAATGCTCGTTAAGCTTTCTAACAGAGGAATTCTGGAACATGAGATGCACAAAACAATTGAAAAGGGGAAAGGATAAGGTTGATAAATTTATACCCGGCATTATTGCCTTCTGCTTTTAATTCCAAGGCACACAAAGTTCCCAAAGCAACTACTCTTTGAATTGCAGGGTGTGATGAAATCCGGTGAACCATTTTATCATCCCATAACTGCAAATGCACAATAAAAGTTTGATCAAATGAACACTACTCTGTAGTGAACAATAACATACTTTATTCAAGCAGTGGGCAGCCATATCGAATTTCATATGAAAAGCTTCCAATGCTAGCTTTGACAAGTCCCATAATTACTGGAACAAACCATGTCAGTCTATGGAAACTAGAACATACATCATTTGTTTCATTAAAGATACTGATGTGGACCACTAATTAGTATTACCAAATCTTTATTTAAATCTTGAATTATTTCAACTTATCTTATTTCTTTATTCTTGTTGACTTATCTTCATCAGGAAACCTATCTGACAACCTTTAGTGGATCTTCCCTTCTAATCACGTTTTTCCATCCACAAAACTTGAATTCAAAACTTGGCTTAATGGATTTGAGTTCAATTTCGATCAAACCAACAACTTGTTAATAGGATAATTGTTAATTATGATCCTATTAATTAAGAATATTTTTGTAAGTCTTTTTAAAGGGCGGATCTGATAGGAATATTTTGTTTATTTATTCTTGTTGACCTATCTCCATTGGGAGACCTATCTGACAACCTTTAGTGGATATCCCTTCCAATCACATTTTTTTCATCCACTAGACTTGAATTCGAGACTTTGCTTAAAAAATATTGAGTGCTTAATGGGTCTGAGTTCGATTCCACTCAAACCAACAACTTGTTATTAGGATAATTGTTAATTATGGTCCTATTAATTAAGAATATTTTTGTGAGCCTTTTTAAAGAGCGGATCTGATAGGAATATTATCAATGATAAATTAATTTCAGAAAACTTGTGTTAGTTAGGGAGGGTTTCTATCAAGGACAAGTATGTTTCTCGTTTTTACTGTAGATTGCAAGAAATCTCCCATTTCTAGATCCGTGACTCAATCCTCTCATTCCTATGTGAAGGTCTATAGTCCATAACAGATAACTTGGTGGCAGAAATGTTTCCATCATAATCAGCAGAAAAATGTACCACTTTTTATCTTTGTTGTAACCATCAATAGAAAAATTTATCCAAAGAAAAAACATAATTGTCTAAGAAAGATTTCCATCATGTAGAACATTTACTTTATGACTTCCTTGAATTTTACTTTAAGTTGAATACAAAAACTATATATCCATCTTATAATAGCAAGCAAAAGTAAAGTAAAGAGGCTAGAAAGGAAACACTAAACATTTGTCCAATTTATAATTAGCAAAAACACAAATGCACAAATTCAAATATGCATGATAGGATGGTAATAACAACTAACAAGTGAATAACAAATCCTTGTTTCATTACATGGCAAGAAATACATCCAAAAAAATGGTTGGTGTATTGTCATCCAGTCATATAACCTTGAAAAAGATTACAAGAAAATATAAATTAAAATTAAATATATGCTCTTCTGGAGTTCTTTTTATTATGTGGAGTAAGAAGCTAAAACAATAAGTTCAGAGGGAAAAAATCACAGTAATCATACCTCCCTAAGTAATCTTCCTTCAGAAGTGATGTTAGGGTTGGAACAAGGATCTTTAAACCATTGGATTGATTTAACAGCAGCAGCACAGCCCATAGCATGTGCAGAGTAAGAATGTCCATGCAAAAGAGCTTTGAGCTAACCAAAACAAGAGTATACATCACTTTTATTATGTCATCAAAACACTTCCAGGAACTTTGCTTCACATGAACACAATACTAGTATGACCAAAAATAATGAGCAAATTAATACTGATAGAACCTCATGCTTTATTATATTAAAAAAAAAAAACAGATTTGTCCTTTAAATGCAGTGCCTAACTTGTAGTACTTCAAGGGGGTCTGAACCTCCCAATGCACAAAGACTCCAATGCTCTCACAACTGACAACATAACCTCCTCTCTCTTCACTTCCCTTTTTATTTATATAGCAAACATGCTTTATTCCTTCAACCAACTAACCTAACTAACTACTGGGGGTATCTATCATAGATTCATGTCAATTGCTTAAAATACAAATGGTGATAAAAAAAAATACCATTGCCTTCACGAGAAATCATGCAGTATATTCTCAGGCATTGGTTTACAAAAGAGCACTCAGAAAATCTACAATCAAGAATAAGCAATCATTTCAAGCTACTTAATAGTTTGTATAGGTTGATAAATCAAAAAGGAAATCAAGTTGGAAATTAACAAAATAATTTTCATTAGATAATCAAATTATGGTGGAAAGCAGCCAGCAAAAATGATACATTAGCTGTCAGTAATATCAGTATAATGACAAATCCATTCCATCGGCACCAAAACCTAATAAAACAGGAGTTTCAGACTTTCCGTGTCTACTAGCCAACCAGCAAAAGAGAAGTCTTCCAAAAAAAAAATTGCAATACCTTTGAGTCTCCAATAAATGAATCAAAAACAGCATTTGTTGCCAAGGTGACAGCCAATGGTATAATTCCGCCAGTCATCAGCTTCCCAAAGCAAGCTATATCCGGTACACAATGGATTAGCTCCACTGCAGTCTGCGAGAAGAAATATAAACTGCTGATCAAATAAATGAACTAATGAAGAATATGAAAAACAGCTTTGTAAATAAGAGAATAGCAGTCACTGAGAGAAATCACCTCTACTCCCAAACGCCAAAAGCCAGTAAAAACCTCATCAAAGATTACTGGAATTTTTCTACTCCGACACTCGTTAACAAGCACACGCTGAAAAAGTGGATCAACCATATGCATTCCACCAGCACCTTGTATAACTACATAACAGCTCAGGCCACAAATGAGATGATCAATGTCCAGAAAAGGTGAAAATAAGTTAATTAGAATATCCAGAGAGCCACTGAAACAATTTTTAGAAAGAAGATATAGGAACCTAGAAAAAATAACACTTGTATGAAAGACCTAGAACCACTCTCATTTACATTTCACACAGGTAATTGTGCTACTGTGGGCATAATTTAGATAAGTACTTTGATGTGTTATCATGTTGAAGTGTGCAAAGTGAGAAACTTTTCTTCTCAGTTTCATGTACTGGACTAATATAAGATCAACAGGATTACATTATTAAGGGTACAGGAGGTGATACTGAAAATAAAATGGTACTATAATCTGCAAAAGAAAAATCTCAAAATATCTTGCCTGGTTCCATAATCAATGCTCCAACATTATTTGACCCTCTAAATCCAGATAATACTTTTGATATGTAAGATGAATAAACTGTGGCAAGCTCAGACGTATCTCTGCCCTTGTGAAATATTTCATCAGGTGAGGCAAAGGCTGTGAAAGCATCAACAATAAAACAATTATATTCTAAACAGTAATCAATAAAGGAATTGAAGTTGGAAATTTTGAACTTACTGATACTTTCCCCTTTCAGACTTTCCAAATGATACCCTTCAGGTATGGAAACATTCCATGTACTGTTGTGCATAAAGACAGAAGGAGGATCCAGAAAAAGACCTCTCCCAGTGTACCTATCAAACAGAATTTAAACTTAGAAGGGTTTCAGGAGTATTAGCTAGGTTAGAAAACTAAAATCAATTCCCTGATAGGCTGATAGTAATATGGAAAATATGCTCCAAGAAACGATGATCTACAGTATCAGGGCTCAAGCTATCAATCAATATCAAAATTCACAAACAAAATAGAACATAGCTTCATGAAACAAAAGTATACTGACATGAAGAATAGATTTTTAACCAATAACTAAAATAAATAAAACTAGTAATGGGACCTATGCAGAACAGAAATTCACAGACCAAAACTGTTTCATATATTTTTGGTCTATCTTCCAACACCTTTACTTATAATGTTTTACATGGAGAGATTATAAACTCTCGTGCTAGCTAAATCCCCAACTCACAACCTACAAATTCACCAGGAGTACTTTTAGCCAATATCTATCACATATTAGTGATATTACTTTGATAACAATATAGTGCAAACTGACAATAGTCAAAAGATTAAACAAATAAGCAAGATTCAATTTCACAAATACACAGTAGAGGGCAATGTCTATACTCTATACCATGGTTGCTGCAAGAAGCCTGTATAAGAAGACGGTGCCTGTGCTTCCATAGCACCCAATGTGTCACCATGATAAGATCTCTGAAGTGCAAGAACCTGAAATAATGAAACCCACAAGCATTAAAAACATGTGAACTCCATAGGATGAAATGAAATTTTTAATAAAAAGGATTAAACATTTTACATATCCTAGCTGTATTATCTCAACTTTTGACACTTCACACGTATAATCACAAATATTCTTTCAAAAAGGAAATATTCCTGACACATAACATTGTGGTCTTTGTTTTCAAACTATTGCTTTGCTCTCCCCAAGCATAAAAAGGGCTTGACTGATATTAGCTGCCAATATTCCCCTTCTTTTACTTTAACTGCAAAATTATACCATTGCTTTTATAGAATACCATCCTCATAAGTCAAAATTGAACTTTATACACTGAGACAAAAACTATCACGGATTAATTAAAGGACTGAAGGAGCCAACCATAAGCTCAGTGGATCTTTCATTTGTGGTATCCTCATGACTATCCACAATAAGTCCATGATCAACAGAAAATTTACGAAACGCCATCTTGATAGCAATTTCAATTGCTGTAGATCCATTGTCCGAAAAATATGTTCGAGAAGCCCAGTCTGCACGACAAATGTGTTAGCTACGATGCAAAGAACTTCAAACTGCTCATAAAATAATGTATCATCATTCAATAGATAACAATGAGCATTGGCAAACATCTATAAATATCAGTAGGATTAAACTGAAACGAATATTTGTAGTTGAAGTATCAAATAGCCTTGAGATCAGAATTCAGATCCTAACTCAACCACACAAAATCAACTTTTAAAGTGTGGACTGCTCTAGTCTTATAAGAACTACATTGGTCATATTTCTAGTCAATGTGGAATCTCAATAGTTTATGCACACACAGACCCATATGCATATAATGTGAAAGTAATGAAAGGACATACTAACCTTTACCCACACCTTGAAGCAAAAGCTCAGCACAATTCAAGGCTGGCTCATGAACATTCTCGGGGAACATTACATGCCCAAATCTTGCAGCAGCATATCCCATCTCCCTAGCAAGTTCAGTCTGAAATCACCTAAATGGAAAGATTGCATTAAAGGAAAACTTGAGAGATGATATCATGAAGGGGCAACCAAGTTTAAACATGCCAAACATAATTGGTATCAAATAACAATATATTCATTAATATTCATTAAGTATATTCATTAAACGCTAAACATTACATTCAACCCTCCTTTTTATTTGGGCTTCAAACTGACTAATTAAGTATATGTCCTATTGTCCCTCAATCAGACATCCAATTTGATTATGACTAGTTCAAATAACAGAGTTAATAGCTTAAAATGAGGATGACCTGCATTGTAGCATCGGGTCCTTGAGTCCACCAACTAGCACATGCATCAAATTGTGGTGCTATGACTTCTGTCTTCTGAACCTAAAAAAAATCACATGATGAAGCAAAAAAATCTACGTGTCAATATCAAAATATAAAGAAGTATGAATGAAGTAATTCCATAAAACCACTGAATCTAACTCTAAAGTAAACACTAGATGCAGTAAGCTAAGCTCAACATAGTGCAGCCCAATAAGATTTTTATTGCAAAGCTTTAAGGAATTAAAAAATAATAATGAATAAAGATTTTACGAGAAACAAACCTTGAAGATAGAAAAGTTTTCACCACAGCGTGAATCAATTACTGTGACCCCTCCGTCAGGAACAAGTTTGTGTTGAGTGAAAGGCCACCAAATGATATCCCTTGCTTTTCTTGGCATGTCATGCAACTTTTTAATTCTCTCAAAATAAGCTGATAGCATTATTTCCTTTAGATTACTAAATATATAATGAGAACTTTCAAACCATTCCATTAGGTCATTCAATGGATCTTTTGGAATAGGTGGTAGCACTAGAACAGGGACCCTGCATTAAGAAAGCAAACATAGTACATAAGAACATATAGAGCAAAAATACTGCAAAACGGCAGAAAAGCCAAAAATAAAAAAAAATTAATGATTAGTTGAATCATAAATGCAGCTATAAAGGAACTTCAAATGCATGGAAGTATTCATATATAGAGAGAGGGGGGGCTGTTTATAAAGCTCAATTCAGAGCTGAAAATTTCAAGTTTCAAACCCACATTTGGCAACCTATTGTCAGAGAATGATTCTGTATTGGAAGTTGGAACTTGAAAGCCTCAAACCCACATTGGCACAGGTTAAATTTTTTACTTTCGTCAAAATATTTTATTTTATCAAATTATCCCCACCAATAATATTCAAGCAACATTTTTTTTCGAATAAATGTGTCCAACTCGCAAAATTAGCACATAAATAGTAATTTTATCAATTTTACTCAAACAAATATCATTTTACTAAAAACAAAATTGGGATAAATATTCTCAAACTTGAAACTCCACCTTTGATATGCAAAACATTCAAACTAATTCTTCTGAAAGGCATTCTAATATTTTACCCAACAGTTAAGTTGTGTAAATTGTCCAAAGTCGAAACAAGATTTTAGTGGTGCTCATTCAATACTTGCCAAAAATGAATTTAAGTAAATAAATAAATAATGCTGAAACCATTCAGCATGCTTGAGGTCATTAAATGCATTCACCATAAAACAATTATTCTTTTTCTTATTTAACCAACTAAATTATAATCATTTCCTTTATTGTAGACTAATTTAATTAATAATTGCTAATACTTTGCTTTACCTATATTGTTGACTAAATTGTTTAATAAGACATCAGTACTTAAAATAGAGAATGTTTTCAAATTTTGAGATTCAGTGTTCACTGCTCAGTGCTTATAACCTTTTCAGTCCAAATTTATCAGTTTTACAAAAAACAAGCTGAGAAAAAGGAACATAATTAATCCTTTAAAAGCAATAAAAGTCATCTGTTTTTCAAGTCATAATCAGAAAGGGAATATAATAACTAGTGTAATCAAGCTTACTTGTTTCGCATATAAGACATCAGTGGGCCCTCATTTAGAAGACCGTGATCCTCAAAAACAACAGCGACAACATCATAACCTCGCAGCTTCAAGCTCTCATAAGCTGATATTGTTCCAGAAATGCCTCCTAGCCTCCCATCCCCAACAAGAACTGCAGGAATACGGAATGGCCTGACAGAAAATAAAAAGAAGAAACATATTTAACCCAAAAATAAATAAATAAATAAATATGGCAACAATTCTTATTAAGAACAAGATTGCAACAACACAGACCTATACAAGTCACATTGAAGCGAGCCAGAAGGTCCTGGACTGGCAACTCCACCAGCAGTCTCCACCACACACAGAACCTCCGATCTCTCCTTACCGGCCCCGCATTCCACTACGTCTTCGAGACACTCACCGAGAGTTTCCAGCACCTCCGAGTCCTTCACGACAAAACCCTCCCTCTCCGCGGCCAAGTGCGGCGACACGGCCTCCTCCCACGCGTACAGCGTCTTGCAGAGCAGCTCTGAGGGGGGCCCAACTCCTTCCTCGACGGCCAACGGATTTGACGCCGTCACGGCAGGGGACACGTTGATAATGCGGTCGGAGACGGAGAGGGGAATGTGGGGGTTGCGGAAGAGGGAGAGTTGGCGGAGCTTGTTGAAGACGAAGCGGGAGTCGGAGTCGGAGGGGAAGCCGGTTTGGAGGGGCTTGAGGTAGTGGAATTGGGAGGGGGTGGCGGAGGAGAGGAGGGAGGCGGCGGCGATACCGGCGGAGACTAGGGTTTTGCCGACGCCGGTGTTGGAGCCCCAGATGAGGTAGATAGGGTGGGAGAGAGGGAGGGAGGGCGGGTGAGAGGTGGTGGAGGAGGATAGTTGGCGGCGGTGGAGGCGGCGGGAGAGAAGGACGGAGGGGAAGCGGAACATGTCTACTGGCGAAGGAGAAGATGAGTGACCAAGTGGGAAAGGAGGGAAACCTCAAATGAAACCAAGCAAGGGCCGTTTCAAAATATATACTCTCCAATTGTTCGTTCTCTCATATGTGTTTTCTTCACGGACGTTCAGGGTGGGATTTGGGTTTCGAATTAAAAATAATATCAAACTAAAATTTTATTATTTAATTTGGTTTAATTCTGTGGTTTTTTATTTTTTATTTATTATTTATTATCGTAATTTAAATTTATTAATTAAACTTACACAATTAATATATGTGTTATATTATTTTAAAAATATATTTTTTATTAAAAAATTAACATATTTTAGTTAAAAAATTATTATTTTCACTTCTTTTCAACATTAATATAAAATATTATTACCAACTTTTTTATAACATAATAATAATTTGTGTATCACATGATATTTAACATTATTTTTAACATATGAAAGTAAAATATATATTTTAAAGTAAAAGAATAGCAATCAATTATTTAATACTTATTATTAATTATCACAATAAAATTAATATAATTATAATATGTAGTTTGTTTAATTTGGTTCAGATTTTTATAATAAGATCCAAAAATTTAACAAAACAATAAAAAATATATAGATTTTTAGATTTTTCATTTTTGTATTTCCAATTTGTTTTGATGAGTTTGACAATTTACAAATGATTTTGTTTGATTTTAAACCCTCTTAATTGTCTTAGGTTAAATATCAATATTATTATTAAGGATATGTTTGGTAAAGGGAAAGAGAAATTAAAAGAAATATTTGAATTAAAATAGATAAAAAGATATGTGGGACTCACATTTTTTTATTAAAAAAATCCCTTAAATAGTAACTTCACCCCACAACCAAATAATCTCATATGTGTTTATCTCTTTCTTTTTCTCACATCAAATACTAATTACATCTATCATTTTTGTTTATTATTCCTTTCTTCTCTCTAGGTGTTAATTTGCATATAGATGTTCCAAAAACATTTTGGTCCTTATGTTTTAAAAATCTCATTTTATTTATTTATATTTTAAAATTATTTCGTTTTAATCTACTATCAATGTCATTAGAATTTAAATTTTAAAAAGATTAATTTAACATAGTGTCTTCTTTTAGTCATCCCTCCACTTTTTGTTATTTAATTTTTTAAAATTATAAACTCCAATCTTCAAATTCAAATTCAATCCTTCATCTTCAAAGTCTTCATCCTCACCAATTTTTTTGTTAAATTTTACCAACATCAATCGCAACCAAACAATCAAATCACTTCACCAATGGGTTAGACAAGTACTGAGAACGAGAACGAAGTTAAAGAGATGAGGAAGCTAGTGGCTGATGTTGTAGAGCTCGTGGGGGAGTTCAATATATCGGACTTCATTTGGTTTCTAAAGCGTTTTGATTTGTGGGGATTCAACAAGCGGCTCAAGAAAGTTTGGGACTTTGAAGACTCATCTTTACCAGCATCAATCATTACCACACAACCAAATCAAAATTGAACTAAAATGAATTGAATTGTGGCATATTCAAATGTGCATATAAACTAAACCAGATATTAAGAAACATATCGTTGAGTTGAGAGAAAATGGTTTTCCAAACATGTATTAAATCTAGGGCTGGCCACAAGAATTGAACTATGGCATAATCAAAGATGCACAAAACACAAGATATCCAATTATGCACAAAAACTAAACTAGATATTTCAAATTTGTCCCAATAAATAGATACCGTCATTGTACATCATATTTGTGATATGGGTACATAAAAAAAAGAATGCCACCAGAAGGTTAGTAGGAATAAAATATCAAAACATGTGTCATATTACTGCCTAAAGATCAGATCAATTGTGCAAATCTAAGTTAACATGAAACGATACAGCAACCAAAGTCAACCAACAATGTTTTGCTAAAATTTGCAACTATACAAGATACCGACACAACACCTAAGTGCCAGAGGTAACAACATTAAGCAGTATACAAGCAATTACCCTATGCAAATAAACAAAATATCTAAAGCAACATAAAAACTAATTTAGATATTGACTTTATGTTTTAATGGTCTTAATATGCAAATAAACTCCTTTTTGGCTTTTTCTAACTCAATAGGTAAGTGTATGTAGATTAGACGCCTCTACCATATGTCCCGAAACATATACTTATAGAGAAAGTGGAGAGAGGACCTACCCTTTCATGAAGGGTTCCAATGGCTCATTCATATCTTTTCAATAAGAGTTGCATCCATTCAAATCATACCCTTTCATGAAGAGTTGAAATGGTTCCACCTATCATGATTCCATTCAATTATAGGCTACACCATTCAACTACACTCACCATGTGTTGTCTAATATTCATTTATTACATTACTAACAGTAGGGATATTACAAGACACATGAAAATACCACTCAACCAATGTTTTAATAAATTAATGGAAGATCAACGTTTAGAAATATAATTTTCTAAGAATTTTTACTGATATAATCGAACTTTTCAGCTTCTATGGGTTAAAGAAAATTTGCAAGAATCTTGGTCAATGGTTTTGAGATGGATGGACTTGAGCGATTGGTTGTCATACAGGTACTCTATGTAGTTGAAGTCTTCTCTATGTCCAAGATCGGTTTGTTTTTAGTCTAGTGGCACTTCACTTGGATTAATTTTTAGTAAGTCTTTAGGGCAACCGGTGATGATACTCGCAGTCTATGCACCACAGTTTGTAAATGGACATATCTGGCTCATGCACACATGCAGCATGTCAATGATAAAGAGTCTCGAGACATGGAAGCTTGTGGATGAGATGATGATTTTTGGGAGGAAATTGGTTTGGGTGATCTTATTGAAGGACATCATGCTAAGATAGGTATTCATCTTATTAACATTGGCCTTTTTAAGAACTACTAATGCATGTGCTTGTTGGACTTGAAGTGTGGATACAACTCTAGATGAATGGCTCGAACATGTTTGCTTGTTCATAGAGGCTTTTGATATTATGTCAACAGCCACCTCAAAAAGTTTAACCTATTAGGGGAAAGCATACGAAAACTTAGAGGAAGGAATTCAGTTACTATAGGTGTAAGTCATGGACACTTTTCTCAATAACTTTTTACATAATGAGTTTAAAAAATCTAGCCATTAAATCATGTGATATTATTTTGATGATCATCCATGCCAAATTTTAGATAAAATTAATAGGTATATAACTTTATAGTCAATGTTTACTTATACTTTAAAAATACGCAATAATTAAAATAAAGTTAATTGATGACTTATCAAGTAAATTTTAAATTGTATAAAATTTTATAGACCTGTTATACTTAATAAGAACTTTTAAATTTTACTGCAGTAGATGGATTAAACAGAGTGAGTTTAATGAAACTTATTTCTAGAGTAAATGGATCCCTATACTGTTGTGTGCATGTCTGTAATTGGATCCCACGCTCTTGAGTAAATGCTACATATTTTTGTATTCCTTATCTGCGAACCCTGACATAGTGGTAAAGTTGTACTTTGGTGACTTGTTGGTCATTGGTTCGAATCCGGAAACAGCCTATTTGCATATGCAAGGATAAAACTGCGTACAATATCTCTCCCCCTTATCTTTGCATAGTGAGGAGCCTCTGGATAATGAGGTACGTAGTTTTTTAAAGTCTCAAATAAGAAGTTTTTTTTTTTTTCTTTTTGCAATTAATGACCTCTTTGACTGGGATTATATCAAATTTTTATTACTTGTCTAGCAATTTTTTAATATCAGGAAATAATCTAGTGGAATATTTTGTGCAACTGCATATTTTGTCCGTTCACCTTAGCTTTAATATTGAACTCATTTTTTTCTCCCTTTGGAAGTTCAATATGGAGAAACAATGTTGTGGTTCAATATGATTATTTATGATTAATATGAATTTTGTTAATTGAACATTTATTGAAGAGTTCTTGTGTTTTCTCATGCTTGATCAGTTGATCTGATGAAAACTGGTGTCAGTAAGCTTATGATTATTCATCTATATTTGTGCCATTCATTGCTGCTTCTGTCTTCCCACTGCTTAACTTGATAGTGAATCATAATAACAGGACAAAGTGTTGCTTTCCCTGACCATCCTTTGGGTTCTGGTCTTACTCCTACTGCGGCAAAGGCAAGAACTTTTGCTTTATTTTGAAGTTTGAACTGGTTTCTGAGGTTCACTAACAAAGCTAACATACATTGTTTAGTTGGAAAAATGAACAACCTTCCTCCATCTATGGAGATTGGTTCAGTTTGATGTAACAAACTTCTTTGAGGTGGCTGGTTTTTAATACTTCTGATGGGTTGAAATTTTCAGGAACTGGGTCTGGTACCTGGAATTCCTGTTGGGACATCCTTAGTTGATGCTCATGCTGGTGGTGTGGGGGCAATTGAAAGTGTGCCACAATCAGAAGCTGAAGGTTGTCATCACATACTATACACTTGGGAATTATGATTGTAAGATTTGGGTAAAGCAGTTGTATTTCTTAACTAAAAGAACTTCTGTATCTTCAGATCATGACAAGGAAGCAATATGCAACCGTATGGTGTTAGTTTGTGGAACTTCTACATGCCATATGGCTGTATCGCGGAGCAAATTGTTCATTCCTGGGGTTTGGGGTCCATTTTGGTCAGGTACACTATACTATTTTCTCTATTTTATGAATTAAATCTCAATTGTGGATGACAGTATACCTTTTTCTTTTGGACACATTTGAAACAATCATGGTCCATTGATTATCTTTTGGGGTATCTATCATGGCAATTCATGCAGTTTAAAGTAAGAGATTTCCTTCCTTTTTTTGGAAGTTTCTTGGCTGTGGTTGAAAATTCATGGATTAAATTTGCTTTGGTTGGAACCTGGATCTGGAATGTATTTGTTTGGATTGAATATTTGTCTCATTTTATCATTGATATTTCATACTTTTGTGAGTGTATTCTTGTTAACCCCATTAATGTTTGTGTCTTTGTAAAGATATCTGTGTGGCTATTTGTGATTAATTCCTTTTTGTGGAACATTGATATGATATTGGTATAAAACATAAGCAATAAATGAGTTGGAGTTTACATTTAACAGGATCACCAGAAGGAATAACCTGTTGAATTTAATTTTCATCTTATTCTATTACATTTAACATTGATTAAAGCACTCATCATTGCTTCTCTTGCATCTTCTATGTTGTGGTGCATTTTTTCTCCATCCGAACTTTCAGCAATGGTACCAGAATATTGGCTAATGGAAGGTGGACAGAGTGCTACTGGTGCATTATTGGATCATATAATTGAAAACAATGCTGCTTCTGCATGCCTTGCAAATTGAGCTGCTTCCCAAAGTAAGTTTGTTTCTTCATTTGGAATATACTAGATATTTATGTCAACAAATTTGATTTTGAGAAATGTCTTAACAAGACTAATTCTATATGTAATATTTTCAGAGATTTCATTGTTTGAGCTTCCGAACAAGATGTTGGAAACAATGATGGTTGAACTGAACCTATCCTTTGTTGCTGCCTTGACTGAAGATGTACATGGTCTTCCTGACTTCCATGGGAATAGGTATTTGGCAATGAACAACAGCTTTCCTCCTGTCATGCCATAGTGGCTTCAAATAATAGGCTGATATATATTATGGTCCAGGTCTCCCATTGCAGATCCAAAAGCAAAAGGAGTCATCTATGGTTTGTCACTCGACATAAGTGACAAACAGTTGGCTCTTCTTTACCTGGCAACTGTGCAGGGCATTGCATATGGCACACGTCACATTGTAGAGCATTGCAATGCTCATGGTCACAAAGTAAGGATCTGCCAAAAGTATGTTGCACACTGGTTGCATTGACAAATTTAGAGATAAATAAAATCATATTCTACCTTTAGTTTCAAAGAAATACTTGATTGAAAATTTTCAGCTTTTAAGCATGAGCCTGAGAATTGATTCTAACTTACACTTAGAATACTTATTCTGGAAAGTGACAGAAATCCTCTGCAACACAATTTTTTGTAGCATAATGCTCAGATTAGTGTAAGCCAGGGAGTTGATCTATGGTGCTCAATTTTGTATATGTAATTTGATAGGAACCTAATAATAAATAGTCAAAACCAAAGAATATTCTGTTGTATTTTATATACGCTTCAAAGCATAAAGGGATTACAGAAGAAGAAAAAGAACACCAGAAAGGTAGAAAATAGCTACTGCTAACACTTTCCCAGGGAAAAGCTTTTAAAGAAAAACACCTCTATCCTCAGCTTACAGGTGAACTAGATAATAATCATTCACACTCTCTCTCCTCTATGCTAGCAACCTCTTAAATTATCATGGTCATTTCACTATGCCCATTGGATGCTACTAGTAACTGACTCCCACTAGCCCTGCCACCTTAACCACTTTCTTCAGCCTTCTTGTGTATACCTTCCAAACCCTTGGCACGTGAGACAATTGGTCTACTGTCAGTCATTTAAGGGCCATCTTTTATATTCTGGTTATTAACATCATTTTAGTGGTATCCTTACAAGTAGCTAAAAATGATATGTATAATTGTTATATATCCCTGTTATGTTCCCAAGTCATTACTCGTTTGTTGATGCAGAGTTGATGAATTTTTATTACCAAAACTGTTCTGCCTTTGCTTGCAGATCAACACATTACTTGCGTGTGGCGGCCTTTCAAAGAATCCTATCTTTATTCAGGAACATGCTGATATTATTGGTATGTGTTGAGGAGTGGGGTGGGGAGCATGTTTGCATGAACTCAGAGAATCATATCTTTGTGTCACATGTTCTGTATCGACCTTATTCTATGTAAAGAATGACATTAAGTGTACTCCAATTTTAAAATATTAGCGAAGTTATGCCAGTATCTAGTTTGATGGTCAACCTAGAAAAAAATCATACTTCACTCTTCCATGTATTTTACAAACCAATCCACAGTTTAAGGTTTGGTTTGAATGAACTTCTTGTGCATCCAAATGATAAGGAATGAAATGGATGATAATTGAAGCTTTATTTGATAATTAGTTTTTTGAATAATAATGAATCTTGTTTATAATTTTCGCAGGTTCCCCTATAATTCTTCCAAAGGAAAGTGAACCTATGCTCTTGGGTGCTGCTATTCTGGGTGCCGTTGCTACAAGGAAATATCATAGCCTTAGGGAGGCCATGAAAGCCCTGAATGCAGCTGGCCAGGTGTGGATGCCTTTCTTTGTGTGTTGAAATATTGAATAAAAAAGTACAATTATTTTTTTATTTTCGGATTAGAAATCAAGTTCAATTTCATTAAATTACATGTAGTGGACGTATTAGGAACTGAAATGTGTTGTTAAATTAGAATAAATAATGTAGTATTAGTTCAAATATATAATATATCTCTATGGTATAAAAAATGTTTAAGAAATAATCATTTATCACCGACTCTGCACATACAATAGGTCAGTTCGATGTGAAACTATTACCGATTTTGCATTTTTTTTGTTAGGCCTGGTGTTTCTGTTAACAAAATATAACCGATGCTACTACTAGTTTTTTTTGCATGAATTTTGGCAGGTCATTCATCCATCTAATGATCCAAAGGTAAAAAAGTACCATGATGTCAAATACAAGATCTTCCGTGGCCTTTATGAACAGCAGCTCTCGTACCGTTCCGCAATGGCCCAAGCCTTGTCATAGCTTTGCAGAATGTTTTGACTCAAAACTGTCAATTGCAATTAGGTGCTCCTTGCAATATTCATGCTTCAAGGATGAAAGATATTGGGATGGAGAAAGAAATTATGGCCCGAATACTACCAGTTTGACGAATATCGGTTTTCAATTTGGGTGGTAGGTTAGACATTGAACAGTTCAGACTTCAGAGATACAAGGAAAAGTAATCACCAATACTGTGGTTAAAATTCTCACAGAAATTTTGTGTACAGGCTCACTGGCATCTTATTTTTTACTACCTTGAACGCCTTGCGCACACTTATCAAAATCAAATAGGCAGCTGCTACTGCTAGCATACATATTGTACAAATATAGCGAGCTTGATACTTGGATAGCATCATTGTTCTAAGTTGTACCATATGACTTCCTTGGATTTATTTGGACTTCTTGGAACCCTCCTTTGTAGCCCCATAATTCTTAGTCAGACATGATTTTGGGCTTGAATATTACGAAATCATATTGGAATGAATTAAATTTTAAATTGGTTTTGACGGCATTTCGATGGAAAAAAAAAAGATATGGTGTTGTAATGTAGTATGTAGCTATGTGACAACCTTATAATATAACGATTGATTACTGTAATTATAAAAAATATTTTATAACATTTAATAAACTGATTACCGTATTATATAAAATTAAAATTAAAATTTATACAAGATTTAATGATTTAATTAAAAATGTATTTATTATAATCATCTTAATTATTTTTAATTATAATTATGTATTTTCTGAATTAAAAATAAACAAAATATGACTTTAATTTTTTTTTTATATTTCAATTGCATTTTGGCAAGAAAAAAAGAGATTTAATGTTTCCACTTTTTTTTTGGGAAGGCATTTAATGTTTCCATGTATTGTTTATATCATATGATTATTTATTTATTTATTACTTTCTTAAATAATACTCTTACAGCATTTATTAACAACTAACAAGGCTCAAATCAATATGATATAGCATAAGAACTACTTGCCATAATAGATTTTTTCATTGAGTCCTCATGAGTCATGATTTGATAGGTCGGATGAGAAGATCGTACAATGCTCAATGGCTCAACACCATGATTATCCATTGGGCAACTTGAAGAGAAGTACCAAAGGGTTAAAAGAAAAAAAGAAGTCGTTGATAGAGGGGTTATGTTTTCTACATCTAGCATATTTTCAATACATCCAACATATTTTTTTTATTGTTAACTTTACCCTCTTACAGATTGGTAATCCGTATGAATCCTACCAATCCATATGACTCATACAAATTGGTGATCCGTAAGAGACATGGATTGTCAATCCATGTGACTCATACAGATTGGTGATCCATAAGAGTCATATGGATTGTCAATCCATATGACTTAAACGGATTGGTAATCTGTAGTCATACAAATTGGTAATCCGTAAACGTTCAACACAAACAAAAATAGGCGAGAGGAGAAGAAGTTGAATGGTGTATGTTCGTACTTAACAAAGAGTATTTTTGGAAATTAACTGTACAATGTTGGTGTGTGGGAAATATGCCTGGTGTAGAAAGCAACCCCCTTGATAAAAAGGGGATTCAAATAGCTATAGGAGATAACCTCGTACATCTATGACACGATAAACAATTATGTCTCGAGGAAGGGGACAATAACATATCATTTTATATAAGTGGTAAGGCTGGAGTGTTACAAGAGGCAAATGAGAACTTTGGTAAAAGTCAATCAGGAGGAAATGAGGCTATAAGAAAGGAAAAGCATGGAGAAAGTAAAAGTGGTTCAAATATAGGGAGTGTGGGATTGCAAAAAGAAGTTAAAGACATAGAAGAGGGCTTTCTTTGACTTGGGAGTACCACAAAATCAAAAAAAGGTGAATTGTGGAAGTGTGGATGGGAAAAGAGGGACTTAGATAATTGACTCATCTATATGAACTACCCAATATAATAAGGTGTTAAGGGAGAGGAGTAAGATGTCTAAACTGGGCCAACTCATGAAACTAAAACATAAAGTAAATTACACTCGCATCTACTGTGTTTTACTTAAATTTCATCTCACATTCATTCTTTTTTGCACATTACTTGTACCCTATTCTATTAACGTCATATTTAGGATTCACGTTCCATTTCTCTTCACCATTCGCGAGTAATGTTCATCTTTCTCTTGTTGGCGAGTTCTTCTTCAGCGTCCAGGGGTGCAAGTTTCTATTTTTCTCACGATCACGCTAGGGTTATGCTTGTAAGTGACCATTGAACCTTGTATATATGTTACTTTTTAAGATTATTTATTTAAGTTTGATTTTTTATTATTGCTTATTTCTGAATAGGGTTTCAATGGGGAACCAGTTTGAGACCACTTATGATTTTTAAATTTATTTGTTTATTATTGTTGATTAAAATAATGTTGATGTTTGGAACCATAGAAAACACAATGGATGAATTGGAAATCATTTTTTATTATTGTTGATTAAATTAGTGTTGATGTTTGGGATCACATGAACACAATGGATGAACTGGAATGTATGGGTCTTGAATCAACGTGGATATTTTGATCTACTTTATGGACCAATGAGACGAACCAAATGAGATATGTATTGTTGATCCTGATAAATTTGAAATATTCAACGCACATGACTATGTGAATAACATTGTTAATGATTTAGATTTGCCACCATGTCACCCTTTTATTTTGTGGTTTGGTTCTACTGCTAGTAGTAAAATTCTTCATCGTAAGACTAATCATGATGTGCTGAAAATGTTTGCTGAGAATCAAAATTCAGTTCATATGTATAATAGTAGAACAAATGATGAGAAGAACCAACAAGATGGGTTCACATCTAACAAAAAGTTGAGTTTACGTCCAATTACAGAAAAAAACAAAAAGGAAGTAATAATCTTAAAATATTTTCAAGTTGAGAGGAAGAAGATGGAGATATTTTAGACATAAAATTTCATTAAAAGTCATGTGACTAACATGTGCCTAATTTATGTTAAATTGTTAAACAATGTTTAGAACATAGGGAGTCCGGATATAATGTGAGCTAAACAATTAATGAATTTTTTATAATGTAAAAAAAAGAAGAAATATCGAGTGAAATTTGAGCAAAATATAGAAGATACGAATGTAATTTACTCAAAACATAAAATATGAAAAGGAGTTGGAGGAATGTAGAGGGTGGAAGATGGTTTTTAGGGGCATATAGGAAGGATGCTGTTACGAATATATAGGGACAACATTATATGGTTGACTGTCGAGTTAATTTATCATACTATGGTGTTAAGGGGTGGGTCTATTAGGAATGAATCTCTTGATGCAGTTGGATGTTAATGAGCCGGGTTCATTTGGAATTTTATGTATTGGCTTGAATTAAGTGTTTCATATGATAATATCTGTTTCTTAGATGATACTTTAATGACACTGCAATTTTATGTAGTGACTAGTGAGGGCTGGGAAGGAGATTTATAGTATGTATAACTTTTGTAAAGGGAAGGGGATTATTGTTACTTTTGTAAAGTGAAGGCTAGTATGACTTGTGTAATATTGGAGGATTTATATATATATATATATATATATATTATTTCTTTGCCCATCGAAAAAAAAACCTAATGAATCAAATTGATTTATCTTTGTAGACGATTAAGTCTAATTCAAATTAAATCAATTGCTTCTAATTTTTATTGGTTTAATTCTTAAATTTGTATTTTCTGAAACTCAATCTACATCAAACTGATTGGTATGTCCAAAGATTTGAAATATTAGAATTCTAAATTTAAAGATTATTGTTACTTTTTTTACAATAAACTTATGTATTTTTATGATAAATTTTAAAGCTTTTCATATTTTTAAATAAAAAATTTAAAACTATTTATAAGTTTCTAACTCCATGATATATTCTAGCAAAAAACAACTCCATGATATAAATCAAAACAATTCCATTAAAATGTTTTTCCAAATTCAAATCAAATTTATTTCTTCACCAAAACCAAACCAAATTGAATTAGGCACACTCTTACTTCCACGATTTCTCAATTCATTAATTAATTAAAAGAAAAAATAAAATCAAAACGTATATTTTCTGAACACAATTTGTGGGTAGCGTGGGGGAATTGAGTCAATTGACAAGGAGAAAAAAAGAAAAAAGAAGTTGTGGTGGTCACATGCACAAGAGAGTGTAAGACGAAAGGGCATATGCGAGGGAGATAAATAATATGCCAAGAACTACGTTATGAGAGAGTGCCACGTGGGACTCTACATGGCAATCACCCATCGCATCTTGCAATGCAATTGCAACCTTCAACCTCAGCCCCCACTCTCTTCCTCATTCCCATGTTCATGGCGCTTCTTCTCATCACCACCACCACCACCTTCTTCTTCTACCCTTTCAATTTCACCTTCCTTTTTTCTCAATCTCTCTCTTCATCTTCTTCTCCTTTTCTTCCTTTCCTCTCCTAACCTCACGACAGGACCCTCTTCCGCAATCTCAAAACATCAAAAACAGCGAAAGATAGTGGCTTTGAGAGAACCATCAACTCTGTTCAAACCAATCAATTATTTTCCGTTGGATCGTTTTTACACTGATAAATTTTGAATTTTGCTATCTGGGCATCGCGCTATTAGCCGTGTCAGGTATCGCTGATGGTTCTCTCTGAATTTGGATCTGCACAAGTCGTGGCCTTGGGTTCTTTCTTTTGCTTCGATTCTTTTGTTTCTGTTTCTGCAATCGCTTCGTGATTGTTCTCAGAAATGTGATTGGCCTTTTGTTATTTATTTATTTATTTATTTATTATTTATTGATTTATTTATTGTTCCCGATCTTCAACGTAATTTGAAATCATAGACTCACCTATTGGGTGGGGGCCTACCCTGTTAGAGGTTGTGAAGCTTTGGAGCTGTAAGATGTGATGATTTGAGTGGTGCTCATGTGTAATACAAGGTTTCAATGCTTGAGCCAGTGTGAGAGTGTAATTGATCATAGGCAAGGGTTCATCATGGATAGTCCAATTCGATCGCCGGCCACCGGTTCGGGTTCCGGTTCTGGTGAAGATAACCGGCGTGTTAAGTTCTTGTGCAGCTTCCTGGGGAGCATAATGCCTCGCCCCCAAGATGGGAAGCTGCGTTATGTAGGCGGCGAGACACGAATTGTGAGTGTTCACAGGGATATTAGCTATGAAGAGTTGATGGGGAAGATGAGAGAGCTGTATGATGGGGCTGCTGTGTTGAAGTACCAGCAGCCTGATGAGGATCTTGATGCTCTTGTCTCTGTTGTCAATGATGATGATGTGGTTAACATGATGGAGGAGTATGACAAGTTGGGGTCAGGGGATGGATTCACTAGGCTCAGGATTTTTCTGTTTTCACAATCCGAGCAGGATGGTTCCTCGCATTTCATCGATGGGGATGATTCTGAGAGGAGGTATGTTGATGCATTGAATAGTTTAAACGATGGTTCTGACTTTAGGAGGTTGCAACAAGGGGAGTTTCCTATGATGAGTCCTGTTGAAGATATTCATGTGGTTGCTGATCAGTTCTATAATCAAATCAGTGTGGAAAGTGGGATTCATAGTCAGAGAAGTGGGGACCTATCTATGTCGCCGTATAATATGCATCATCTCACGGTCCAGCACCCGCAAACTATGGGCCAGAGGTATAATGAAATGGATGCTCCTTGGAATCCTGCCTATTACTCCCCTAGGCACCATGGTCTCCATGAATTTCCATCTTCTCCTTCTGGTACAAGGTACCGAGTGCCATTTCCCGAGTTACCAGATAAGTGCGTCGATAGAGTGCCGGAAGAGTATGTGCGACATCATGCTAATCATCATCCTGTGTATGACAATCAACTGCAATATTCTGAAAATGTTATGTGGGTGCCGACTGGAGCAGCACATGGCGAAAAGTTGGCTTTTCCAGGCAATATTCTTCATAGTCCCCATGTTGTTGATGGGAACAGTATATGTGAGCAGTGTCGCATGGGTTTTCATAGAGGTCAACCACATATGGAGCATTCTAATATAAGTAATGGACTGCCACAGGTTGCTAACCCATGTGCAGAATGCCCCCCACCAAATAGGGATACTTTCACAGTGAATGCTGATGCAAAGTTACATCCGACAATCTATCCCAATGAACCTAATAATGATCATAGGTCTGTTTATAATGATACTCAGAATCACGAGAGAGGATGGGGCTTGCAGCATCCAACTGCTCGGGTTGAGGAATCAAGAGTACATGTCTCTGGATCTGGAAGAATGTGTGATGTTCCTGTTGCAAATTTCTCTCTTGGGCATGGTAGTGTGATTGATGGGCATAACTTGTCTTCCAATTATGTTCATCAGCAGGCTGGACCTGAATTGGGGTCCGAACTGTTCCCTGACCAAACCGTGACTTCTATACCACCTATACAAATGCCTCCACTGGAAGAGTGCAATGTGCAGTATGGAAATTCACCTTCTCCTTATGGATTAGATAGTAATTTTGCTGTGCCCCGGGGACATCATCCTGGTTTCTGGAGAAACACTCCAGTTCCTGTTCATATTGGACCATCTTTTGAGGCTGCTACTTCACCTCAGCCGGTGAATGGTATGATGAATGTGGGATTGATCAGGGGAGAGGGAAGTACAGGATTTTTCATTGGACCAGATAGTCAAAATCATTGTGTTGATTCCTCACAGAAATTAACTGGACATGACGGTACAGCCATCCCAGAATATCCATATGCACATACTCTGAATCCAGTGCCCCTTGGTCAAGAAAATCAACACCCAGTTATTGTAGATACCATTCATCCCCCACAGGACATGAATGCTGGTACCTGCTTGGAACCCTTGCAGCTGCCAAAATCATCTTTTAATATGGTTCAAAATCAACAGGTTTTAAGAGATGATACTCATTTGACTGAAGCAAAGAGTTTTGAATCTAATAGTTTGCTTGGTGAAGGAATAGTGATAAAAATTGAGGACAATGTTGAAAACCCTGGCGCACAGACTATATTTTTTTCAGAGCAAAATAAAATTGCTGAGAATGCATGTGAAGCTGCTGCTTCTGTTGAGTCTAATAATTTAAAGTCAAAACCTGAAGCAGACTGCGTGCATGTTGAGAAACTGGCTGATAAGGACCCTTCTGTTCCAGAAGATTCTAAACATTTAGTTGATCAATTCAGCTTCTTGCCTGAGTTGATTGCTTCTGTAAAAAAGGCTGCATTAGAAGATCCTGAGGAATTGAAAGCTGCAGCTGATGAGCCTGCCAATTCTCAGAATCACAATTCACATACCAAAGATGAAACAACAAATGAAGTAGAACCAACGGTAAGGATGAAATAGTTTTATTTTCTTTCAGAGTTTAAAAGTGAATTTGTTTTCTTTTATTGAGGAGAGGTGTTGTTGCATTGCCTCATATTACGATATGTATTTATTTGTCTTGTAGAATGCTCACGGTGATTTAGAATTGGACTCTGAAAATGACCATGTAGATACTAATAAAATTGAGTCTACAAGGGCTGAGGAAGAAGCCTTTGCTAATGGATTGCAGGTTTTCTTTCCATCTTACTCATCCATTATGTTCTCATCATTTCATGTTTTGAGGTCTTTTCTGGCTTTCCTTCTCCCTCATATGCTAGGCTGATCACTTTTCAGACTATTAACAATGATGATTTGGAGGAGATCCGTGAGCTTGGTTCTGGAACCTATGGAGCTGTTTATCATGGGAAATGGAAAGGTTCTGACGTTGCCATTAAGAGAATAAAAGCCAGTTGTTTTGCTGGAAGGCCATCTGAAAGAGCAAGATTGGTATTATTTGTGTCTAATTGTTTTCCTTTTGTTTAAGTAACTGTAGATTTATACCTCGAAGAATAAGAATTTTCTAATCTCTGTCACAAATCTCTTGCTCAAAAACTTCACCACCATAAAAATAGTTACTTTGAATATTGGCTCCACTAGAAATATTTTAAATGTATTAGAAATGCATAATACAGAATTGCTTTTGGGATTGATGTCAGGGATCAAATTGAGGTGCTGGTTTATGGGATAGCCCTGTTAAGAGATGTGTTGTTAGTGTCATTGTTCTACCTCGAAATTCTCTCATTTTTGTGTATGATGAAATAAACATCTGAATTTCCCACACCACATTATATATTTAGAAAAGAGGAGTGAAATGACAAACAAAAAGGCTTAAATGTAGCATATTTGAAACATTTGTTAGATCCCCAACTCTATAGTGATTTCATTCTGGTTGTTGTCCCAGATCGCAGATTTCTGGAAGGAGGCATTGATGTTGAGTTCATTGCATCATCCAAATGTTGTCTCCTTTTATGGCATTGTTCGTGATGGCCCCGATGGTTCTTTAGCAACAGTCACAGAGTTCATGATTAATGGATCTTTGAAACAGTTCTTGCATAAGAAAGATAGGTAAATTGATGCATGCATGGGCTTATATTTCATCAATATTTAATATGTTTTAAGGCACTCAAATGTGCAGCCTTCCATATGAAAACCCCCATGAACTGGTGATGTATTATTTATGCTGTTTATTCTGAGCAATTTAACAGAACAATAGATCGTCGTAAGAGGCTCATTATAGCCATGGATGCTGCATTTGGGATGGAGTATTTGCATGGAAAAAACATTGTGCATTTTGATTTGAAATGTGAGAATCTATTGGTCAATATGAGAGATCCTCAAAGGCCTATCTGCAAGGTACACATAAGAATATATACACATACACTGATGCAGACAAAAGCCAAAAGCAACCTGCTAGCGGAGATTGAAATGAGATTTGTGTAATTTTTCAGATTGGTGATTTGGGTTTATCAAAGGTTAAACAGCACACTCTAGTGTCTGGTGGAGTACGGGGGACTTTGCCATGGATGGCTCCTGAACTACTTAGTGGGAAAAGCAATATGGTGTCAGAGAAGGTATTCTTGGGATAGCTGTTTGTCTTTACATGTCTAATACTCCTTTCATTTTTTTCTGATGATCTTTCCTTGCATCTATACTTGTTTGTGCTGCAGATTGATGTCTATTCATTCGGTATAGTCATGTGGGAATTACTCACAGGGAATGAACCCTATGCTGATATGCATTGTGCTTCAATAATAGGTGAGAACCAAGTAACAAACAAAATGCATAAAGCAATTTGTCTTGCTACATATTATTCTTCCATTTAATGTTGCAAAATCTATTTGTTTGTATTCATGTTAAAATTTGTAAGAGTATTGTTACTCTTTTTGTCAGGAAGTCGCCAACTGACTGCTTTTAAATTTGATTTTTAATACTTAATTGGAATTAATTTTTCAACTGTGGTAGGAGTGAATCTAGATATAATTTATTCGAGCAATATAACAGTGGCATGGGTTGCAATTTTGTTTTTGGCAGTCCTATTCAGTCGTTGACTTGTAACCGTTGTCTTCCTCACTTTCTTTTGTATTTTTTCTCTGAATTAATAAGAAAAAGAAGAAGAAAACATTGTAATATATTATTTGTATAAGTTGAAGTTCAGGTACCATTGATGATATTTTGGTCTGTTTCTGACTACTTTAGCTCTATTGCTTACTTGAATTATACCTGGGTGGACTACTGTCATGTCATGTCATTCCACTGCCGGTAAGGAACTTAATTTCTTAGAACTGGATGGGAACAGGTTGTATATAACTTGTACCGAAGTACCTTTGCTACAAAGTTGCAGGTAACGGGTAGACAGGAGAATGAATCAAAACTTTTGGCTGTTTTTATGGACATAAGGATGGATTGTCTTGATCTTTGGGCATATGTGGCTCCAAATGTGTTCTGAATATTCTGGTACTCAGAAGAACAGGCTATATATCAATATTCACCATTGTTGTACTGTGTTTGCAGGAGGAATTGTCAACAACTCTTTACGTCCTCAAATTCCACCATGGTGTGATCCTGAGTGGAAATCTCTAATGGAAAGTTGTTGGGCTTCTGATCCTGTAGAAAGGCCATCATTTTCAGAAATTTCCAAGAAGCTGAGGAGTATGGCTGCTTCAATGAATTTGAAATAGTCAATTGATCTTGAATAAGTTAATTGACCTTCTCACGTTGTATGTAGCCTAGAATTGGTAAAAGGGAAATAAGGTGAAGCATGGTTCTTCCAGTTCAAGGCATCAACAAGCTTAGCTTTAAAAAGGGAAAAAATAATTTAAAGGAGTGTTCAAGCTTATCCAAGCTTGTATCGTTATATCATGCCTTTGGTTTAGTCTAAAAAAGTTTTTTGTAATGTTGCCTTTAATGGTATTTTCCTTGGTGCAGTTACTTGCACTATAGCATGGGTTCTCTCCCAGAAGCAGCTTGATGTTCTGAAGAAAGCTACATATATCACATTGTGAGTTATTTTGTCAATATGTAGATACTGACCAGAAAAATATTTTCTTCTGATAATGTGTAATTTTATTAGTTCTCTACTTGGTTTTTGCAGTTTTACACGTGATCAGGGTGATGACAGCTATAACTGTGGCTTTACCTTCACAAATGAACCGTGCCTTCTGGAGAGATGTGTACATAAAATCAACCAACGATATGCCTCCTGTGCTTTCACATGGGGAGGATAATCGAATTTTGCTTCCCATTTTGATGGAACAAATTCAATTTATCATCGATATTTTGTTTGAATTTGCTTTATTATATTGATATACCATATATTTTTTTAAAGGAGATAGACCATATTCTTAATGACATGAATGTGCATACTTAAAGATGTGTTTAAGCTCTCTAAGCTGTATAAATAAAGGTAATTTTTCCATACAACTTGAGGCGTAGGGGTTTGTTTATTGTATACGTTGGTCTGTCCTATGAAAATTATTTGTGTACTGATTTCTTGGAAGACAATATATTGTTCTCTAAAAAGGCCTTGCTATTTACACTGTCCTTTTCTTCCCCCCAATCCCATTGCGCTATTTGTTATTTTTTTTTTCAATTGTTAATATGCATTGTGTGGAGGTCCAAGCATCACCTCAAGTTCTTCAAAAAATTTCTTAAATATAGCCTACAAAAAAGGAATATAAATAAGTATTATGAAAGTTTGTTTTTGTCATTCAACTCATAAGAGAGAGACATATACGTATAGGACAAACATATCCTTGTTTAATCTCAAAATGTGCTTGGTTGAAGCTAACCTCGAGTATGGTCTCAAAGTGACGTTCCAACTAATTAAGCTAATAAGTTAATTATGCTAAAAAATAATTAATATTGATACATATAACACTAAACTTTTTAATATATATTTAATATACATATAAGTTTATATAATAAATTATGTTAAGAATATTAAAGTCAATTATTCTAATTAATAAAATAAAAATAATATCCCTAATTAATAAAATAAGAATGTGAAATAAAAAAAGATAAAGAAATTAGATAAACTAAATAATTAAAGATATATATATATGTGTATTAAATATATATTAAAAAATTTAGTGTTATATGTATCAACATTAATTATTTTTTAGCATAATTGATTTATTAGCTCAGTTGTTAAAAAAAAAACTTACTTACGGATTGACCTAATTGCCAAATCCATATTACTTAAAAAAAAATGCATACAAATTATCGAATTCTTACGGATTCGATAATCCGCATCTTTAAATCGTGAATGACATTTTCATCCATATAATATTCACATATAATATATTAGAAATTTATATAATATATTTAATACATCTCTTTAGTCAGTTGCAGCATTATCACTCAACACAAGGGAGAAACAGGGCCTCCCAACTGTAGATAGATGTATGAGAGATGACTCAATCTACAATGAATGATGGTCATCTTCCTTACTAGAAGGTAGAAGGACCTTATGTCCTTGACCTTGTACCACCGCTCAACAAAATAATCGAGTACTTAATAATTTTGAAGACACATATTTTTGCAAGTTAATAAAATAAATACTAAAAAAAGACATGTTTGAAAGGAGAAAACGTATGTGCCATCAAATGTTCAAGTTTATTTTAAATTCTGTTTATTCATTGTGAGATTTTTTTAAATATTTATTATTTAAGAATATTAAAGATATTATCTATTTTAAATTTTTATCATATAAAATAATGAGTAAATAATACAGTAAAATAAAGTTGATATTTTTTAAAATAAAATATTTATAATTTTTATTCTTTAAATTTAATCAAGATTTTTGGAATTTTAATTTATTTTATTTTATTTAATTCTTAATTTTTTTATCAATGCCTTTTTTTTCGTTTAATTTAGTTTTCTAAATTATTTTTTCATGTCAATTTCAATGTCTTTTTTTTTTCCTTTTTTAATGTTGTTTCATCTCTTAAAACAGTTTTTTTTCCTCCTCTATGCTTCAAGGCAATCGACAAACATTTCTTATTCAAGAATAAGATAGTCACTTAGTTAGAACTCGTGGGCATGTTCATAACTCTTCAGTGACGAACAACATGAAAAAACGTTGTTTAGATATTTGTTTTTTTTTTTTTTGGCAGGACAAATGAATCACTTAACAAAGCTTCACGTTAAATGACAAAATCACAAATTGAACATCGTTGACTTCATTAATTTTCTGTGCCTATGCCACATAACATCTAAAATAAATATCGTTGCATTGGTTTTCAATTAGAGGATTATAATGGTTTTCCCAATGATTATATAATCAAGTTTTAAGTAAGATGCTGTAGCATCACCAACTCTCAATATGAAGAAAATCCACAAGGTCAAATTCCGTGACACAATCAACATCTACTCCCTTTGTCCCTTATTAGTACGTACTGCTATTAAGTACCTAACACAGTCAAAGTAGGCTGACTTCTTACATTTGTCTATATTCTACACGATGAATCACCACCAAAAGCATTCACGTAACTATTTACATTTTACAATGAAAGAAATTTAGTTAAATGGCTATCATTTTAAGCATCAAAAAATGGCTATCATTTTAGTTAGTTACAACAATTTAATATATGAATATGAAACGGATAAGACATTATCATATAACAAGCCCCGTTCCCCATTTAAAATCTTTGTCATAGTGAATAATTGAGATTTCTGTTGACTCGTAGATCTGAAGTAGTTTTGACCACTTTAACTTGTCGAATATTACCCACTCAGTAAATTTTAGTAAATTAATTTTTATTTTGTGTAGCATTACTCGATTGCATACAGTGATGCAATTATTTTAATTTTTAATTAACACAAAATTTAAGACTTGGTTTCTAAAGGGGAGTAGCTTATCTCCTTCTTTTAATATATATAAACTCCCCACTTCGATTATAATGAGATTTAACTCTAAAATTTTGAATCCTTTAAAATAAAAAACTCTAAAACTTTGAAGTTGTAATATTCTGCATTCAGTAATTGAGGCTTTTACTTTTAAGAGTCCATATCACTTAAAAACTTAGATTATGTGATCCAGGTATCAAATATATATGGGTTTGTTATATATGCAAGTATTGTTGAAACAATTTGAAATTTTTTGGGAATGACTGGGGAAATTAAAAGGATCGATTAGAGATCAATTTGAACTAAGTAACGTAACCAGGTCTGTTTATAATGTGTTAGTAAATATTTTACAAGAAGTGCATGAAGCATGGATAATCACAGTTTGATTGTTATTTAATTATTTATTAGTACGATCTAGTCACACGTATACGTAGGCTCCTGCAATTAGAGATTAGTGTCATTTTAAAGAAAAATTGATACTGAACTCTGTTGGCATAAACAAATATTTGGCGTCCAAGTCTACTAACAGCATCTTTGTCAACCCTGGTGACGACATATACAAAGTGTGATCTTTCTGCGAATCCCTAGTTATTTTTATACAATTAGAATGAGTTTTTTCGTTCTGGTGCTTATCTTAACTCTACTAATTAAGAGAGTAAATTAAACAAAGTGAATCACAGGTGTCATGATAGCAAAGTTATATTTCCCTGGATCAGCATATATAAAAGCTAATCATGTACCAAAAGCAAAACCAAGTAATTAATTTGGAATAAAAGTGCTCTTAAAACGTGTTGAGAAATATAGCTTAGCTGGTATTTCTTCTTATCACCAAAAATTATGGTTGTGTTGTGCGTTTTCAATCCCCAATTCCCTACATTACCTTTCCTCGTTTCTTCTCAAGAGAACATTCCTAACGTGAGCGAGAGAGAGAGAGAGATGTTGTGAATTTAAGGAAGAAATCGAACTGGGCAAAAAAGATAGAATCTGTAACATTAAGGACACTACCATAAAGATCATTCTTTGGACCGTATGAACTATGAGCTCGTTGACAATAACCTAAAATTTGGGATGTACGAAGAAAGTTTATTGATTTTTTTTTTTTATAATTTTTTCCTCTTTAAATTATTTAACTAGCACCCTTAACATTAGCCTTTTTTAACCATGATTTTGTGTATACCCATTGTTTTTCCTGAAATGCTAACTTGAAAATGTAATCTAACATATACATGTTATTGAGTTGCAAATCAAACAAATTAAATTGTGAAACCATATTATTTTTCCACTGGCTAGAAACTAGTATAAACATTAAAGAGTATGAAATGATCGACATGCATCTATATATCTAATATTTATTACATACAAAATAAAATTCAGAGTAGATCAGGTTTAATTGTGAAAATATTATCAAAGAGATTGAAAATTTTCATAATGTGTTTATAAATTCAATTTAACCAAAGAATAATAAAATTTAAGGATCCATTTTTCAGTCAAAAAATAAAATAAAATTTAAGGAATACCTTTCAGGCCAGGAATACAAAAAAAAGGCTTACATAAATAATGTAGTACTGTATAATTCAAGTATTGATCCTTAACGTATGTATTAATAAATTAAGACAGAACCAATAATTACCAAGATATTTTTCGGTTCGTCTTCCATGTTTATCCTCTGATCAGAACTGTATTAATTAACAACGCTAAATTGGTCTTCTCGATGATGAAATGCACTGTTCTTTCCCCCCATTTCGCTTCACCTTTTTCTTGAAGAACAGAAAAAAAAAAAAAATACCGCGTCAATTTAAAGATTCTTAGTTAAGGAGAAAGACAAGCAGAAGCATGTTTTCTTCGTCCCAAAGATCCGAGACTATTCGATGATAAAGATATTAATGTTTATAAATTTAGGAGCTAAGTGCTTTTTTGAATTTGATGGTTTCTCCTTGTTATATTTCTAAGTGAGTGCGGTTCCAGACCTTTATTTTCCTGCTTATTGATTAAAAAAAAAAAACACTAGATGAAGTATTAAATTAGGAAACCAAGGTCAATGAGTGGTGCTTCTTCTGAAAAATATTGAATTGCAAAGACCTTTCTGTTTGGTTTTACTTCTTTTCTTATTTTGACACAGTTTCCTTTTGTCTTTAACGTGTCCTACCCAACTTGTCAAACAGGAACAAAGAAGAAATGTAAAATAATACCAAATAAAATGAAATGGGATTTTGTTTGTTGATGATAACCCAACTAATTCCTAGCCAAAATTTAAAAAGGACTAAAAATAAGATATCAATTAATTTAACAAATGTTTGACTTTTTCATTTTCTATTTTTATAATCTCATAGCTACATTATTGCACAATCAATCCCGAGCTCCAAGGCTGGTAAAGGAGAGCCTTTCTTTGGAGAGCTATGATGTATCTTGATCTTCTATAACTTGGGTATATCAATAAGAATATATACTTTTAAAAGAAAGAGAATATTAGCAACATATTGACAAAAAAAATTAATGAAAATTATAAAAATTAGTTTTTACTTTTATTTAATGAATCTCACTCTTGATTTTACAATTTTAAATATTTATAAAAGATATTATAAAAAGTATATTATATAATATATTACAAGGCTCCTCATATATATGTGTACTAATTAGTACTTTATTATCTAATAACTAGTACTTTATTATTGCTTTATTTAACAATTAATATATTATTTTAAAATATAATTAACTATATCTCTATCAAAGATGTCCAAATTATATACAGTTTGATATATATACACAATCAAAAAGATAACATCAAAATTTATTTATTTTATATGCATCTACTCCAACTTCATTTCTAAGCCAATCACAAGTGGGTTAAAAGATAATATGAATAGTTGAATTGATTAAGTTTGTAATTTGCGAAAAAAAGTTGATTAAATTTGTAAATATAATAATGATTTGAAACTTAATGTCAGTTGATCTTGTCTTTTTATATATATACCTAAATAAAGCTACATTCGAACTCTCTAAACCACTTGATGATAATTTATAAATATTCTTCTTACTTTGTAAATTTTAAAGAACAATTTTAGGTCTCTAATTGATATATCATGTCAAGCATTCAAGCTAAATAACTTTGGTTTTTTGAGGCTGGTGGAGAAGAGAAGCACTTGAGAGCCAAATAATAACATGATCACATGACCTTTCGTATTAGAAATATCTTGTCGTGATGGAAAAGAAGCCAGTTTTTATTGGTGCGTGGTTTCAAATAAGAATCAGTTTGTTATGATTTTGTGGTGAAATTAAACGATGGTTACATTGTCAAGGCATTGACTATAGTTTTTCTAACTTTCATCATCAGCTCGTCAACATGAATATATTGGTTTCTGACAAAATTTCAATTCCTTAACATTTTATAATGCTTATAATGTTGAAACCTTGAGAAATAAATATATCACTAACTATTTATGTAGGGCTTAAATATTCAGAGAACCTTTCCCTCGGTATCACTAAATTTGTCGCAATAGTATTTCAATTTCAATTTTAAGGCAACCATCACATGGAATATCTGAAATTCACGGCTGACTTATAAAGGAAAATATTCCAACACTGATGAGAAGAAAGGGAAAGGGTAAAAAGTCCGAAGTATACGTCCTCAGCTGGTCACAGAACAATACAACATTTTGTTTTTGACTAAATGCAACTGCGACGTCATTGTTCGCCCAAAATGAAAAAAAAAAAAAAAAGAACTTCGCAACTTTAGTTTCCGTTTTTTTTTTTTTTTTGCCCTTTTGAATTTTGATACCATATAGTGCAACATTTTCATATTCTTAATTTCCATACTTTCTAGCTACTAAAATTATAAATCAGATGGCTCATTTTTCTTCGGAAATGTATTTGCTTTTTATTATATGATCACGTTATTGACTGAATCAAAGCAATTTGTGTAATGTTCTTCGCACATCTTCCACGAGAATTCCTCAGTTAATTAATTACACAAAAGGGTAATTTTATTTTAAGAATATTAATTACCTTGGAAGCTAGCAGTACATTTCCCATCGATATAATAAGATATGTTGGGATGGCTTGACAATGGAACATTTTCAAGGATAATGCTGACAAACTAAGAGGATGGAGCCTTCTATTGATCAAATGCTTGTAGCATCGGGTTCAAGTATTAAACTAATGGACCTATGAAAAAGCAGTGCAATTTTTTTATGTTAAAGAAGAGAAATTTTATGTTACGTTTGTCCTGTTGTATGCATAATTAAACGCGGGTGACCGAACTAATCCAAAAAGGAAGACAGAGAAAGAGATGAATAAACCCTAGAAGAAAAAAAATGGAGTTGAAAATAGCTAGTGAGGGAATGGAGGGGGTGAGGTGTGTAAGGCTTTTTGTCCTTTTAAGAATCACATCAGCCATACTTCCCTACCTATAAATCATAACCTTCCTTCGCCGTAGTTTCCCAACAATCCTAGCTAGCAAAGTTGATATTTGCTTCAACAAAACAAACAGAAAGAGAAACCTAATCAGAGAGAGACAACAACAGAAGAACATGGGTAGAGCTCCATGCTGTGACAAGGCCAACGTGAAGAAAGGACCATGGTCTCCTGAAGAGGATGCTGCACTCAAAGCCTACATTGAAAAGAATGGAACTGGTGGCAATTGGATTGCTCTTCCTCAGAAAATTGGTAAACTCATCTCTCATATATATTTTTTTAATATTCCTCTTAAGAGTATATATTTATTGAATCCAAGAGTAATACTATTTAGTTTGGCTTTGGAACGGTGAACTTTGGTTAGTATAATAATCATCGATTAATTCAAACCTTATTGATGGATACAAATAATTCGCAGGGCTCAAGAGATGTGGAAAGAGTTGCAGACTTAGGTGGTTAAATTACTTGAGGCCTAATATCAAACATGGTGGATTTACTGAAGAAGAAGACAACATCATCTGCAGCCTTTACATTAGCATTGGAAGCAGGTCCTTCTCTCTCAAAACCCCCCATCTCTATCTACGAGCCTGTGCTGTAGTTTTTGAACATAATTGTTTGTCCTTTTTGTTTTGTCACTAGAATCTCTCTAGCTAGCTCCACATCTGTTATTCTTCTTCTTTGGTTAATTAATATTCCTAGAAATTAAGTAAACATGTTCCAACATATATAATCTATGTGTATAGGTGGTCCATAATTGCTGCTCAGTTACCTGGAAGGACAGATAACGACATCAAGAACTATTGGAACACCAGATTGAAGAAGAAACTGCTCGGGAGGCGCAAACAATCTAACTTGAGCGCAAAAGACACAGACAATGGAATAGAGGAGGATTCTTATTCAAATGCCCTAAGCACCTCAGCTCTTGAAAGACTCCAACTGCACATGCAACTTCAAAGCCTTCAAAACCCTTTCTCTTTCTACAACAACCCTGCGCTGTGGCCTAAGTTGCATCCTTTCCAAGAAAAGATGATCCAGAGCCTGCAGTCTTTGAATGATGGCTCTAGCCCTGTGATGCAAAATGCTTTGCCTAATTCCCCACATGTCGAACAAGGACAAAAAGATGAGTTCTGCAAGCCTCAACATGATGGTGCAAAGATCAATAACCCTCAGGTTCATCTTTTGGAGAATATTCCTTTGAGTAACAGTGGAGTTCCATTTGTTGCTTCTGGGCGTAGTAAGAATCCAATGCACTCAAGCCTTGCACCAAGATCTGAGGCTGTTCATGAGCAGATTAATAGTGTGGGATTTCAGCAAATTGGTGCACTGCAGACTGAACTAGATGACATTCTCAACAACAGAATAATGGGTTATGTGCCACACGAAGATCATGATATGGCTGGATTTGATTGTTTCAGAGAGATGAATGGCTCAAAGGACAGCTTGATATGGTGGTCCAATGATTCTGATACCAAATCAGCATCCTCAAATTCCTGGGATTCATCTGCTACTCCAGCTCTTCTACCACAAGGGATGTTCCAAGATTATGAACTGGGTTACAGTCTGTAGTGATCACAAGGATTTAACTTTCGATCTGGTTAATTATGCAAATTTGTTGTGTTAGTCATAAGATGTGGAAAGAGGAAGAATGAGTAGTAACAGTTCTTGTAAACAACATCATGGATATATATATAATAATGTAAATCAATGTCTGAGTAATTAATGTAGAAACTACTATATAGTTTGTTCTGAACAACCACAAATTAGCACTCGGTATGTATATTCCTTAAGCTTTAAATAATGTTCCATTTCTTTTGTTGCCAACTGAGATTCTAATACAAATATATAGTTCAAGAGAATCTCAAATATACAATTAAATTACTAGGATTTGGGAAACTTATCCATGATGTGGCCCCCAAAAAATGCATTTGATCCAAGCTATATATATTCCAGTGATTCTGCGAGATTTACACATAAATATATGAATTTAGAACAAGAATTTCATCCTCTTGCTGTGTTATGCTGGTAATCTTTATATGTATCAAAGGTTAGGGTTGGTAGAGAATAAAAGCTGGCTTTTCTGAGCTTTATGGGTGGGTAGTAGTAACTAAAAAAAGAAGCAATTAATCAGTTCATGATAAGATTGTGGACCTAAAGTTGATCATTTTCTTCTGTTTGTTTTGTATAATTAGATGAACATTATTACCTAATGTGCATTCTCACAGAAATATCAAATATATAATTAGCTCTTTCACCAGAAATGTCAAGTTAGGTATTAAATAAAGATTCCTACGAACTTCCAAGCTAGTTACAATTTGTTCATAACTATGTATGGCATGGCTATATACATAGTTATGAACAACTTTTAACTTTATCGTTGGTCGATCGTTTCCAATATCCTTCTCGGTTTTGTTTTCGTGACAATAGAAGTATTGAAACTTCGTTATGCACATTTTGAGATTTTTCTTCTTCTTTTTCTATGCATGCATAATGCTATTTTCTCTATCAGCAAACAAAACGTGAATGTAAATTGCAAGTTTACTGGGTACTATATATATCTTCTTTGACCAAAGCATATGTCGCTCATTCTGCTTATAATAAATGTTGAAATATTACCTTTGCGAGAAGAATGTGGTTTTGGTTACGTGCTTCTATGAAACCCATGGTCATTTTTGATATTTTGCTCTACCCTTGGAGCTTTGGGGAATAAGTTTGCAGCTCTTTTTGCCCGTGTGAAAGGAAACAAATTATATTGTATTAAATAAAAAACATACAATTTTAGTTTTTTTGGACACATAAATATTTTCATTGTATTAACAAGCTTTTTACAAAGTCATTTATAAAATACTCCTAGTTTATAGTATAATTTTATTCGTATTTTTATTTGGTAAAATATAATTTTATTTTGTGGAGAAAGTAATAATACATTTATAATTAAAATTACAGTTATAGTTTTACAATACCCATTCGTTGCAAAGAAATGTGAACACTATTATTTATACATCACTATTTCACTAAATCTATATCTATTATATATATAATATATGAAAATTTTATTCTATGGAATGATGTCACTTGACATCTTTATATTTATTCTCTCTAAATAATTCAATTAATACATATTTTATATTTATTTTATTTCCAATGAAATCAATTATTAAATTTTAAATAAATTATAATATATAAGAACTGTATAAATTGGTATATTCAAATTTTATATTTATTCTATTTTTTTGAATTTTATATAATAAGTTCAAGAATTGTGTAAATTGATATAGTATATATATTTTTATCAAAGACAAATGTAAAAAATATCCTATTACAGGTATATTTTAAAATATAATAATTATCATCAAAAATAAGTTTTACGTAAACACAACCAATAAAAAGTCATTTTTGGTATTTTTAAAATTTGCACAAGTGAAATTTAAATCAATTCATATAGGTATGTTTTACTATTATGAAACATACACATGTACAATTTAATTGATTGTCAAATAAAACAATTTAAATCAACATTAATTTATTATATATATTTACTGAATATTATATATTATAATTTAGTTTTTTAAATTCATTACAAATGTATATATAAAATATATTTAAATATTTATTGACATGTCTACTAATATACATTTATTAAAATTTAAACTAAATAAAATATATTAAAAATTTAAATAGTATAAAAAATTTCTCCTATAAATTATAAAATATGAATTTAATATTTATGCAAGACATTGAAAACTTAAGTTAACTAATTTGTAAGACCCACATACAATATTGCATAATAGAGTATAGCCTTAAGAATATGTCAAGATTTAAAGATAGTAATTAGATAAATTAGAGTAATGGGACCATTTATATTTTAAAACTCAACGTAATGTGAATTTATTTTGATAAAATAATTTTAATTACGTCATTTGTTTTAAAAAGTTATGGTTGTAGGGTTTTTTTTTTATAGAAAATGTATCAAAAGCTAATTTTAACAAATTTAAATTTCTATTAATATGATTGATTTTCCAATTGGACTTAATTTTTTTTACTAACCAATATCTGGGTAAAAACAGTGAAAAGTAAAATAACAAATTTTTAATGCAACTTCTTACGTATCAATGAATATATAAGCTATGAGAAAGTGTTCTTAGTTCTACTGTTCTTGGTCTAGAAACCCGCAATCTCTTGGGAGTTGGGGCATTTTACATGCTTTGAGGATTGCTTGGTCTATAGGTTTTAATTAGGAGGATTATTATTATTTTAAAATCAGACTCCAAGTGTGCCATTTCTTTCATCCAATAACCCATTCAGTTTTCCCTTTGGTTCATGACATATAAAAAAAGCGGCTGGGGGAATCTTTCTCTGCAGTAGGAAGTTCAACTGTTTTTTTGGTAATACATATTGCCACAACAGGCCCAAGACGAGAGGAACATGGCGCTAATTAACTCTAGGCCCACAGAACAAAATAACGGGATAGAGATGGCCCATTACGAACTAGTTCTTTCAAATATTTGACTTTTAAAAGCCTTAAATCTAATGTTCCTTCTTATACTTTTATGATTGTGTAATGGATTCTTAATTTTTTTATGGTACACTTAATCTTTTATATTCATGTTGACATGATAGAAAATATGACAGTCTAACATATATTTTGATGTAACATTAATAATGTGTTATACATGAAAAAATATCAACACGTAATATTAGCATATTGTTGAGACACCATGTGAAGTCAATTCTTTAATGGTATGTGGAGTCAATTTCTTTTTACTCTTCAATGAAACACGCTATATAATCAAACATCAAAGTTAAGGAATGCAGAATCTTCTCCATCACACAAACATCTGATATTTTATCTTGCCATCTTTACTCTTGAGCGATATTCGAAATTGATTCAGATCTCTTCATCTTCAAAGCTTTAAAATGATCAACCCTTAGTGATATTGAAGTCTTGTCTTCTTTACTTTGTCAATTAATGCCTTGGATTGAGGGATGTCTTCTTTACATGGAAAATTTAAGAATCATTCTAGATTTTCTAATTTTAAATTTGTATATATCATATATAAACAACTAATATTGTAAGATTTCACAGTGTGGAGAAAATCGAAGTTCATTATTATTTTGTCGATTTGCAAGTTTAGGAATACAATCAGGAGCCCTTCAAATATATACTACCAAAAACCAAGTAAGTTTGCATTCATTATAAGCTACCGTTTAGAGAACAAAATCCAAGGTTCGAAACTGATATTCTTAATTATTTCAACCTTGCAATTGTTTGTGCCTGCAAAAAGCTTCTAAAACCTTAATGCTTTGGATTATTTGCGACGAGTAAATCTGGAATGCGCGGCAGCAAATGCGCCTGCGATTTTGTTGCGGATACCTCGAAAACCATGTTGTTGCGGGTGTAATTGCTCATAAGTTGAACCTGCGACAATCTCTGAAAAAGTACAGAAATTCTTCGTAGAGTCACCTTCAGGTCCCGCTGCTGCCATTGCAAAGTCCTTGAGTTCCTCCATCTTTTGCCGCATCATCTTCCCTTTCTCACTTGACATGATCAATTCCAAAGCTCTCAGAGTGTCTTCCTTAGTGAAAATCCCATTTTCAAGTCCCACACCAATCTCCCACACATGTTCCATCGTTGCAGTGTTCAACATCTGGTCTCCGAAAAATGGCCTACTAATCATAGGCACACCACCAACAATGCAATCCAGCACTGAGTTCCACCCACCATGTGTCATGCACACACCAACCGCTGAATGTCTTAGGATTTGCATTTGTGGGGCCCACCCAACAACCTTCCCTTGTGTATTTGTCCTTTCCAAGAACCCTTGTGGCAATTGCTTCTCAGGATTGCCTCTAAAAGCCCAAATAAACGGATATTTACCTTCTTCTAGGGCTTCTGCAATTGCAGCCAACTCATGGGGTGGTGGCATTATTGAACTTCCAAAGCTAAGGTACACCACTGACCCATCCTCTTGCTTGTTCAGCCACGGTAAGCACCCGTCCTCATCTGTAGAAACAGTTTGTGGCGTTGTCAAAATGAATGGACCCACGTTCAATAGCTTGTGGAACCTGGATTCTAGCTCGTGTGCAATAGGAAGGTGCACTGCAGCGAAGGAGTTTATGGCAACTGCGGTTGCTCGCGGCAATGCTTCTCCCATTTTTTCTAACATTATTGAAACAGGGTCTTGTAGCTCTTCGGCTAATCCTCCAGGCAAGTCAGAAGCCTTTACCCCAGAGAAACCAGTAAGAAAATCGACTTCTTTGTTTTCCCGGACTGCAAAACATACATGACAAATATATAATTCTTATCAATCACCTAAACAAATTGAATATTATTTAGCTTAAATTTGTTTTAAGTGATTGTATAACTTACCTCAAATAATAAAAATAGAGTTAAACAAATTCATTATATATTATTGGTGTAATTAATACGTGTAACCAACCATCTTAAAGAATACAAGAAAACTGTATCAATCATCTCTTATGAAATTGTTTAACATTATTTTTACTTAGACGAAGTTAGATAAGTCTTTTTTTTAAAATATAGCCTCGATATGCATTACACGTATATCTAGTCGAGCTTAGAAATCTAAAGAGGAAATAATCAACTCAACCTTTGTTTTCTAATTGCATCCAAGTTTTTTTAATCAATGATGTGAAGAAATGAGGGGAAACATGTTATATATACCTCCTTCGGGGCCCAACTTTTCCCTGATATGCATGGAGGAAATATGCGCAAGGAGAGGATGAGGCCCTGCGGTCCACAGAGGAACCCACTTGGCATGCATTTCGTCAGCCATGTCAGCACAGAACCAAAAAAACGCATCAGAGACCAAGCAAGTGATGTGCCTCCCTGTCTTCGCCACGGCTTCATCCATGGCGGTGCTAAAGTTCGCCTGCATGGCCTTGACGAAGAACTCGACGGCGTCTTTGGGGTTCCTTGAAGGCACATAATTCTCTGGCAACCCATCATCCACGTCATAGGGCTTTATGTTGAAAAGTTGCTCCTCGTTGAGGCCAGCGAAGACGGAGGCATTGGACCTCTTGGTGCTGAAGAACGAGAACGTGACTTGGGGAGCCTCTGCTGCGACTCTTCGCACGAGGTTGAGGAGTGGAGCTGCGTGTGTGCCATAGGGAAACGCCAACACGGCCACATGCCTGTCGTCGGTAGGGCAGACAGTCATGGTGGCTAGGGTTAGGGTTACACACTATGCACTTCTTCGCTTATACAAAATATTGTTATTGTTGTCTTCTTCTCCTACCTTTGGCAATTTTGTGGTACTTGATTTATAATAGGCCATTATAGAGAACATAGGGAAACAAACATGCATGTGTTTTGTTGGAAAGTGGTAACTAATTTATGTGCCAATAACTAACCTCCAAAGCCCAACCTAATTCATAACCACCGTGTGCTCTTGCGGAGACTACCTGTTGACAACGAGGTAGACGACCCATGGTTCTGCTTTTCTGCTTGTTATTTTGGATGGTTAACATATTGAACCCCCATCTTCCTTTCCTTGCTGTATTCAGTTATTGGTTGTGCATCTAACCGAAACACCCTAAAAATATATAACTTATACACAAAAATAGCAAATTTGGCCTGAAAGTTATCTCATTCTCCTTTTTTATTGAAGTTTTTTTTTTCGTCCTTTTTTTCCCTCAAGTTTTTTCTTCTTCTTGAAGTTGCATGTGAGGATGTGTTTAAATCTTAAAGTTTCCAATTATATACGAGACATTTAATTAAGTATATACCATTACCATCCATCAATTGACGCGTGTTTGAGGGAATTCTGAGCACACAAGAAGCCTTTCCCCTTTGTTCTTGTACATTCCAAGATTCCCTTTAAGAATCCAAACAAGGCCATGTGTTGTTGTAACATCAGACTTCAGAGTCAAATTTAATGTGGGATTCGTTGACCATTGTTTTAAAGACAATGGTTAAAGAAATAATTAAAAGTAAAAACTTTAATTGTTAATATTTTTAATATAATAAAATTTTTCACAATTTTTAATAATTATTTATTTATTAAATTAGTAAGTAAAATCAACTTAACATGTAAAGTGTTAAATACCAATATCCTAGCTTTTTCAGCTAATCAGGCGAGCCTTGCTCGTTAATAATAATCATAATAACTCAGTCTTTTACCTCATTTCTTTTTTAGTAATGTTTTGTGAACACATATGTCTATCAACATCTAGAGAGTAAAAAAAATAGAAGAGGAAATAATAAATATAATAAGATATATTATGAAATAAAAAGACAAAAATAAAGAAATATGTGTTAAATGATTTTTTTTATAATGAAGTGTCATATCATATGTATCATTGACATTTCTTTTTCACATTTCGTTGACACTCTTCTAAAAAGAACATTTTTGCTTTTCTTCTAGATCATTTTTCATTTTTTCACGTTAACATTTTCTGTTGTTATGCTTATAATAAAACATTTTTTTTGTTATTATCTGCTTTAGGGGAGTCTCACCTCAATGCAATCACATTTTTTTAATTTAAAAGATTTGAACTTCAACCTTTCTGAAGGATCTGAATTTAATTACGAGTAAAGAGACTTTGTTTTCTCCCCCTTTATTTGATGAAAATACTTTTAAAAAAGTGTGCTTTTTAATTTTAATTTTAGGTATAAATCTTCATATGTTAACGGTTATTAACTGTTGTAAATTATAGAAACATAAACCAACTTTTGATTCAAGTGATAAGAAATTTATGGTTTTTTTCCGTAGGAATTAAACTAACATACTAAGAATTTACAATAACAATGTTCAACCAAACCTTTGATAGAAATTTATGTTTTAAGTCTTCAAAACAAATTAGTTAATTAGAGTCCAAGTAATTTTCAATACAACCCCAATTTGGATTAACGATGTCCATTTGGGTTGGATTAGCTCAGTCCAATTGGGCTGGCTTATAACGGTTACCATATTTGTAGATTGGGCTAATTTAATTAGAGTGTTACTTTATACACTATAAGAATTTCTTATACACTATATAACTACAGTGAAAATTCGAAACTGCCCTTCTAATTATTTTGCTTAATTCAAAAACGTTTGAAAAACAGCGCTTTCCTTTCTTCCCTTTCTTCCGTTTCTTTTGCTCCTGTTCTCCTCTTCTCCTCTTCTCCATTTTGTTCTCCATTTTCGAAAGGGTGTTCTCCGACAACAAAGCCAGGCGCTCGACATTGTTGGCCATGGGTCGTGGTATTGCTGGTGGTGATCCAGAAATCGGTTTCTGAAATGGCTATCGGCCATGTGGATCAGTGGATCCGGAAAGCATATATTGTAGGCAACGGATTTACGAATCCATAAAATGTCCATGGTGAATACGGATTTACGAATCCGGTAAGCCTTTGTTTGGTCGAAACAGATTTATGAATCCGTAATAAGGTATGTTACAAACGGATCATTTGATCCGTGAAATGCTTTTTTTAGTAAACGGATTTAGTAATCCGTAAATTGATTGTGGAATATACTAAAAACGGTGAAATGCTTTTTTGGTAGTAAACGGATTTAGTAATCCGTAATTTGATTTAGTAATCCAAAATCTTGATGGAGTGGACAAGAGTTATGTTTTCCCTTCATATACAAAACTCTTGATATACGATGGTCAATATTATCGTGTTGGGAACGAAGGCAGTGTATTCTAATCCCGTTAATTCTTTTTTTAAATATGTATTTCATTTGGCTATTAATTTAACTATCTTATACAGTTATTTTAAGTTAATTAATTGATTAACATGTTCTAAAAATGTAGAATAGCATGTTTTGAGATCCTTATCTACATGCTGCAGTAATAATTTAAAATATTAGTTTCTTTACCGTGCACAACACATATGAAGTTGCTAAAAGAATTTGATGTTTATAATAGATTGGGTATGAATAAAAGTAACCAGTTTACTTTATAAGATAGTAAATTAGATGTGTTGAAATTGCTTATGTTCTACTGCGTGATATAGACTAAAATTATCAAAAATATGTCATTCTAAATCAATTTATTTATTAAATCATAATTACGGATCCTATGATCCGTATTGCACATATAGCCATATAATTATGGATTCTATGATCCGTGGGGCTTCCATGCCAGCCATATATATATATATATATATATATATATATATATATATACACGGATCCTTAAATCCGTGCTTTTAAGTATTGGCCCTTTGAACTCTATTTTACGGATCCTATGATCCGTATTTCACCAGCCATAAATTTACGGATAATGCAATCCGTGGGCTTCATACGAGCCATATATATACAGATCATGCAATCCGTGCTTTTAAATCCGTAACCAAATGAACCACCTCACACTTCCGGATCAACTGATCCGTAACTTAGCAACTATACGTAACCTACGGATTTCAGCATCCGTCCGACAACATAACTTTACTTACCGATAAAAATGGCGTCTCCGACGACTCGCTCAGTTCAACTCAGCTACCACCGAACACAACCACCTCCTCCAACACCAGCAGCTCCAATGCACAACAAAATCGCAGCAACCGAAAGAAAGCGAGTATTTTAGAGTGTAGCTAACAGTGATCAGAGAAAGCACCCATAATAAAAAAATGGAAGGGCAATTTTGGTATTTTTAAAATTATATATAGTGTATTAGAAATCTTTATAGTGTATAAAGCAACACTCATTTAATTACTCTTTCTAGACTCCTTCTGTTTGGCGGGAAAGAGTAGTAGGATACCTTTTGGTTTTTAGGAAAGTAGTAGGTTACTTTAGTAGGCAAGCAATCCAAAATAATATCATTGATTTATTACTCCACAGTGCTTAACTTGGTTAATTTTGAAGCTCTTTCTCACATACTTTTCCGTTGGATGTTCTTGAAATTCGTGTTGTCAACAAACCAAACACACACTAAGAGCATCTCCAACGGGAGTGCTTGTGGGGTTTCTTAAATTGAAGAAACCGTTTCTTGAAAATCTTTCACGTTGGAGGGGGCTGACGTGGATGATGCATTCCGTCAAAACTCAGACCCGTTCCTTATATAAGGAACGGAAACTTGTGAATAAAATAATATTTTCAGCAATCAACTACCAGTAAAAAAGAAGAGGGAAACAAACTAGATTGTGGCGGGACGGTGGTGGCGCGATGTGGAGTTCGCGTGCAGAAGTGGCCTCGCGAGGTGGAGGAGCCCGGCGGGAGGAAGTGGCTGCGCGAGGTGGAGGAGGCTGGCGAGAGGAAGTAGCCGCCCGAGGTGGAGGAAGCCGACGATGGGGAAGAGGGAGGCGCAGTGTGGGTGTAGGGAAGAGGGAGGCGCGGTGGTGCGACGTGGGTGTGGGGAAGAGAGGGGCTGTAGAGGGAGACCAGTGGACGTCGCGGAGAGGGGCTTCGAGGGATGAGAGGGCGCGGAAGGTGGAGAAAAGGGAAGCATGAGAATGGAGAAGAAGAAGAGATGGTAGAGCGTGGGCAGTGGAGAAGCTTTTGGAAAAGAGTGAGACTGAAAATTAAAAAATTGGAGAAAGGGAGATAAAGGGGTGCATGGTAAATGGGGAAAAAAATTGGAGAAGCTTATGTGGCTATTTTGTTGCTGCCGGATTTATTTATTTATTTTAGCAGTTTTATATCATCAAGAAATTTGTTCTTCTGTTGTTTTTGATAGCTATTAAAATTCTATATTTATGCACGATCAAACCTATAATTTTCTGGTATAAGTACTGAAACTTAAAATAAGGACAAGTAAAGTTATCCAAAAATTAACGACTAAGTAAATAATTTAACTTTTCAAAATTTCTATTAATTATATTTTATTTTCATTTTCTATGAATATTCTTTTTATCTTTTTATTTTTATGCAAATATTTTTAAACAAAAAAACAAATGGATATAATCCGATAGTTCAACGGGATTAATCTAAATTTAATAGGCTTGAATGGAATTGAGAGAGAGAGAAAAAATCAAAATCAGTAGTATAATTTCCTAATTTCTATATAATCTTTTTTATAAAAGTTAATTTTACTTGAACTAGAAAAAATTATTATAAAGCATAATTTTCTTTTTCTGAATAAAAAAAATCATAAATTTAACCCTAGTTAAAATAATACCAAAAAGTAGTTGATCGGAGTTGAATTGGATTCCATCTTTTTAAGTAAAATCTTGTATTTAAATTTTGTAAATAAAAAAAAATATTTCTAAGAAAAAAATGTCATGAAAATGATGAATGAGATTTTTCACAAATATGAGAACAAAGCATATGGATACCTGACACGAAAAAAAAAAAACTCTATTGGAATAATTTCGTGTGAAGTTCGGTGTTGGTGAAAAATTAACAAGGATCACAATATAATATGGGATACTATTTAGTCGATGGTATTTATCCAGACTTTGCTATATTTGTGAAGACCATTTCAATGCCATAAGGAGAAAAGTGGAAATTATTTGCTCAACGGCAAGAATCGGCAAGAAAAGATGTAGAACGGACGTTCGGAATGCTCCAATCTCGATTCGCAATTATACGTGGTCCATCACGTTTTTGGGATATTGCTAAAATGAAGAATATCATCTATGCATGCATCATATTGCATAACATGATTGTTGAGGACGAACGTGACACATATCAAAGTAATATTGATTACGATAATGTAGGTAACAACACGTCAATATTCGAAGTATCTTTAGGTGCCCACCCTAGTATCAGATCAACATACATTCAAAGGAGAGCAGAGGTTCATGACAAACAAAAACACCGACAATTTCAAACAGATTTAGTTTAGCATATTTGGGAATGTTTCGGAAACGAAAATAACAATAACTAAATTGATGTAATTTTTTTTCAAGGTCTAGATTTTTTATTTATTTCGATGTTATTGTGTTTAATTATTTATTATTATGTAAAATTTTGTTTATATTGCTATGCATTTTTTTTTATTTATTTTAATTTATATTTATGAAAATTGAAAAAATGTTAAGTTTTATTAAAAAAATATAAATAAGTGAATTTTTTTGAGTTTCCTATGATTTTTTGCATTGGAGCAAAATATTAAGTAAGTTCCTTAGGAGTGATATGGTGTTGTGAAGACCAACAAAAATACTGCAAAGACCACAAAAAAATTGATTAAGAAACCCAAATAGATTTCTCCCATTGAAGATGCTCAAGTAAGGATAACATGCAACGAATAAAGATTCTTCTTCGGTTTCATTGGATGCTGCTTTATACTTTGAAGATGTGAGACATCTTTAGTTATTATGGTACACAAAATGGCCCTAATGTTTACTGAGTAAATGTATTTATTCACCAACAACAAATCATGCATACTGAAATAAATCTCTTTTGTAAGTTGGATCGTGTAGTCAAACACATTAGTACCCTACGCTAATTATGCCAATCCTCTTTTATTTTTAATTGCATAATCAATAGTAGTATTTCAGCTACACTCAAAATTCTCTTTGTTCAATTCCATAATTCTTCGGTTGTTTGTTTCTATTTCCTGTGAATTAGGGGATCGATATATAATTTATTAATGTACAAGTAACAATTATTAGATGGCGGGGTCTGCTTTCTTTCTTTGTCCGAGTACTCCGGCGGGAATTACGACTCCGAGGATCAAGGCGTTAATATTGTACATGAAGGCACAGCACAATTCTCTGCTTTACGAAAGTCCCCTCTATCTTTGAATACTCATGTTCCTAATCACTTTTTAAACACTTGATTCTTTCTTAATCCTCAAGATAATCTTTGGACTTGGAGTGAGGCATTTACAAAATATCATCCATACATCCCCTCCACACATTGCGCGTGATATTGTTTACAAGGATTGTTATTATTTTGACATAACTGCATTTCTTATTTCTTTATTACTCCGTTGTATGTGCAATTTTAATTTCTCTGTAACTATTACACCAATCAAATTGTTTAATTTTTTAATTAAATAGATTGAGTAATTTTACTATTAATTGTTTAATTGCTAATAGTGCATAACTTTGTTAATACACATGATACTTACTAATAATGTATTAAAAATCTTCAATACGACATATAAGATTAAAACGGAATAAATAATTTAATTAGATTTTTTTGGTGGGCAAAACAATTTAATTAACTAAACAAACAATAAATAAATCGTGTATTTAATCTCACATGCCACAATGAATCCCTTAAACTAATCAATTGATCGACTAATGTATCGTATCACATGTCAAGCCAAACTATTTGTCAAAAATGATAAACTGGAGGAAAATTTTGATCGATTTTTTTCTTTTTTTAATCAGGGTATCCTTCATGTCAAAAGACTAATTTCTTGATATTGAGATTTATTTAAAAAAATTTCAATAAATATTTTTTCATACATACGATTCAAAAATTGAACCTATAACCTCATACTTAAAAGATAAGATTATATGTCAACTATATCACACCACATTAATTAATCAATTTGTTTAGTTTAAAGCACTATCATGATAGTCTAATCAAAACTATAGTCAAGCCTTTTATTCTATGATTTGAATTACATCATCATTTTGTTTTTTAGACTATAAATATTTTTCACACTTCTAAGGGAGACAATTATATTAAAGTTAAATATAACTATTTTTTTGTTTTGACCCTCATATTCAATAGAAGAAATGAACTTTGAGTAATCTAGAATAAAATTGAATATGATTATTTTTTTGTCTTAACCATCGGATTTGTTAGAAAAAATGGACCCTAACTAATCTAGAGTTTGGTAGAAAGATAAGTAAAATTTGACCTATTAAGAATTATTTCTATCAATGATTAAACTTAGATATTATTTGAATGATTCAACCTTAATTTAAATACATTAATCACTCGTGCTCAATCAATTGGTGAATTTGAATATGATAATTATGAACATAAATATTTTCTCTAAATATTTAAAATAGTTATATACTTGGACATCATTATTGTTTTAAAGCAAATTACACTTGTTTTAATTTTTCTTAAATTACATATAATATATATTTTGATTTAAATACATTTTTCATCATTACAATTTAATATTTTTTTAAAAAATTTTGTTTCTACAATTTTTTTTTCATTTTAGTATTTTTCTCTTTAAAGCACTTCATATAACATTTGTTTCAATGTTTTAAATATTTTTTATTATTCAAAGCGCTACCTAAAGTGCTTTAAAAATGAAAAATAAAATAAACACATTTTATAATTACTAAAATAAAAAAAATTTACATGGACAAAAAAAAGACTAAAAATATTTTTAGTCTTCTTTTTGTCTATTCTTACATAATCGTTAAAAGAACGAAAAGTATTATGTAATTATACGAAATCTCAATTTGTGTAACTTACTTTTATTCGTACACATTATCCAATCACGCAGAACAGAAGAGTATCCCATGTGCAAAAAAGGAGGGAATCTCAAATCCTTTGGCCTACAGACGTGGAAAGAATTACTAGTCGGCCAATGAAATTTCAGGAAAAGAATAAAACTAAGTAACGGACGATCGTTTCAAATAACAACAATTATTTTTATAACAAAAATGACAATCATTAACGAACATGGATGCCACCAAGGCCAAGACAGTTGACAATGCAGGCACTCTCATACTTCCCCCCACCATTATATATAACATCATATGCTCCTAGCAATAATGCATCCTCAAATATCAACACCACATTTCAAAATGAGGCAATGCATCTCAAAACATTTTCTAAGTTATTTCACTTTGTTTCTGTTGCTAGTAACAACAACCTATGCCACTGTTGTCTCTACCACCACCCAAAAGCCACCAAGAAGCTTTGCAAACCAATTCCTAATCCCCCAGAACGCGGCACGTGCGGTGCTGAGGCTGCGGCCATTGGTATGGGACTTCAAATTAGTACACTACGCGCAATGGTATGCCAACCAGAGGCGCAACGATTGTGCCCTAGAGCACTCCAACGGACCTTACGGTGAGAACATTTTCTGGGGCAGTGGCACGGGGTGGAAGCCAGCACAAGCTGTTAGTGCATGGGTTGAAGAGCGCCAATGGTACAATTATTGGCACAATTCTTGTGCCAATGGACAGATGTGTGGGCATTTCACTCAGATTGTGTGGAACACCACGAGGAAAGTTGGTTGCGCTAGCGTTGTTTGCTCTGGTGATAAGGGCACCTTCATGACTTGCAACTATGATCCTCCTGGGAACTACTATGGAGAAAGACCTTACTGAAAATTAATTATAAGAAGTGAGACAAGTCAATAATGTACTAATAGGATTATAGTAGCTACCCATGTTCTCCGCTGGCATATTACTATATTGCCTGATTGCCATGTAGCTTTAATTGTGGCTCTGTCTCGTGTAGCTACTCTGTATCCTTGTTTTTATTGCTTGTCTAATCTAAATATAAAGTATAAATGTCTAATATGCTTCCTTTTTCATTTTTTTGGGATTTTATTTACTTAAGGCTGTGTAGGAATTCAGAATAATTGATGTTAGGAATCAGCAAATCCCACGAAGCATTTTAAAGCTTGTTTCATTGGGTGGAGCTTCTTGCTAGATTTGTGTCGTACTATGGTGTCATCATAAGCTTAAGGGCTGTTTACTACTTAAAAGAGTTATGATATTCATATACTCTAAAATGGAGTGGAATGGATTAGGTGTGACATAAGAGAGACAAGAAAGAAAAAAAAAAAAAAAAGGTAGAGAAAGAAAATAATAAATATAACAAGTGAGGTGGAAGTGAGATGAGAGAGAATGCGGATGTATGAGTACATTTTAGGGCTTATGTTTGGCTGGTTCCCCCCGAAGTTTTCACAATTAGGCCATTTCTTTTTGTACTTTTCTTTTCATACCTCCTTATTTTAAAAAGTAAAATCTAATATACTTTTCTTTCTTTTCGATTCCTTTTTCTTCTCCTCGCAATGCTCTCTTTATCTTCTCTCTTTAACCGGCATCCTCTTGTTTCTCCCTCTTCCTCTGTTTTCTCTCAACATTTAATTTCCCCTCCCTTCCTTGCAGTAATCTCCTTTATCAATGTTTCCTGTTTGCTGATTAATATTACCGTTTTTTTTCGCAGGTCACATACACTATTTCTGAAAACTAGAATGTATAATAACGGTTAAAATATTAGCATTTTGAATATTAATTTCTACAATATATTAAATGCATTATAATAATAGTTTCCAGAATTCAAAAGGTATGCGATGCATTTTGGAAATTAATTTATAAGACATTCACAAATCTTTCGAAATTGCTTTGTGGAAATTAATTTTCGGAAATTATGTTTTTATTGAAAAGAATACAAAAAAGTGATCGGAGTGCAAAGAGAAAAAACGAAGGTGCAAGTGAAATATTCCAATTTCCAAGCTTGAAATCTGCTTTTCTTTGGCCAGCCCACCACGTTGCGTATTGCTCGAGTTGGAAGTCCCACATCAGTGGAAGTTCCCACTGAACTTCTACTTTTTTGGTCTCACCAAGTTATGCCTAAACAAGAACTCTAGTGATTCTGTAGTGCAACCATGGCATAGCTTCTTTGACACCCTATATACGGTTTCATTGTCGGGCCTTTTTTGTTGGGTTAATTGAGGAATTGAAGAGTTAGATTGGGGACTGGTTGAGAAAGCAATAATATGGCTAGTGAAGGTGACAAGAAGGAACAGCAAAAGAACTCAATAATGGACATTCATTTTTGCATGCACTTGGGTTGGTGTGTGGCACAAAATTTGGATATGTGTACCGTAATTTATATGTGAACTTGGTTTAAGAATATGAGGTAGAAGTCTAACAAGTGTAGGAGGGGAGAAATTATTAGATGATTGAAGACTAATATAAAATTTGAATGTGTTTTGTAGACAATAATAGGAACCATGGACAAACAGTGATTAAGAGGATCTAATAAATTTTTCATTGAAGAGAATTAGATAATTTGTAATTTCGGTTCCGTGAGGAATATACGATTAACTTAAATGATATTATTAAATATTATATTTATTAAATTATTTACTGAAAAATTAGTTAATAAATACATTTTAAAATTAAAAATTAAAAATATTAATATAACATTAATAAATAACAAATATATAAATGTATATAATCATTTTATATTTAATAATTTAACTACATATTATATTTAATAAATACTTATAATAAAAATTAATAATTTAACTATATATTATATGTAATAAATATAGTATTTAATATTTTGGGACACTTATTAAATATAAACACTTATGATACATATAGCATTTAATATATACTTACAATATACTCCCTCCCCCATTATAATAATTATCGTGTAAGAGAAAAATAATTGTTCAAAAATAATTATCATTTTAGCTTTTAAATGTAACATTAATTATTTTTTTTCACTTTTATCCCTTATAATATTAATGATAAAAAAATTATAAATGAATTAATGATAATATAAGACTAATTTTATAAAATTTTTACTCTTTTTCATCTATCTTTTCTTGGTCAGTGTAAAGTGTAAAATAGCCTAAGATGATAATTATAATTGAATGAAAGGAATATATTACTTATGACTTTTTTTAAGAGATTAATTATGACATTTAATAAATATAAAAAATTATGAATAAATAATAATGTTTTAGATGGTGAAAAGTTTTTTACATTATCATTTAATTATAAATCATTAGACATGATAAATTTATTCAAATTTATAACAATCATCTTAAAATTAAAAAAAGTATAATGTATTTATTAAATTTAATAAATGTTATATATGTTTCCAAAATGTGTATTTTTTATATAAATTGATATATATATATATATATATCAAAATTTATTATTAAAAAATAATATATATATATATATATATATATTAAAATATAGAATAATAATTTATTATTTTAATTATTTTCAAAATATCATTTTAATATTTAAATGTACATTAGTTTACTTTATTATTATATTAAATAATTAATTTCTGAATTTTATATTTTGAAATATAAATTAATATCATAAAAATAAGTTAATAAATATATAAATTGAATTTAAAAGGTTATTTTTTTACACATTTTATGTTATTTAATTATAATAACTTGTGTGTTTTTTTAGTTTTTGTTCTTCTTCCAAATTTTTTATAACTAAAATAACGTGTGTTTTTTTTTTTTTATATATTCTCAAATGTTAGTCATTAGTTTGTTTATTTTTGTTAGTACAGATTCAAACTTTCGATCTCTTTTTTTTTTCATTAAGTCAAACTTATAACGTGTGCTTTTGTAAGTAAACACCAAAATATATTTTTTTAGATAATAAAATTATTTTAAATTGAGTTAAAAATTATTTTACCTTTATTTTAATCAAACACGTTTTATTTTTTAACTTGCATTTAAAATCCAAAAGTTAAAATCTTTCAATTAACAACTCCATACAGGTCCGAATGAACTGCGTGTTTGAGGTTATAAATAAATAAACTACTAGCAATAACTACCCGCAGGATAATAAATTAAAGGTTCAAAAATGGCGCAGAGCAATACAAGTCAAGCAACTCCATGCATATCAGACAACTCATTGCTGGCATAGTTGACAATCAGATACATTTCACATGGGAGGATAAATATTTTATTTCCCTTGACTCAAAGTTTAACCTCAGGCAACAGATCTCCAACTACTGATACCCTTTAATTACTTCTTGGTACTTTTATTTATTGTTCCAAATACTACCTAACTATTAAAGCCAATTCCATATTCTCCCACAAGTATTATATACATACACTCGCACTTACTCAATGATAAACTAAACTAGCTAGTAAACTCATGACACTCACATAAGCTAGCACTGCATATTATGTAATACTAGAGTTTCAATCTATCCACATGAATTAATGCACACATAGTTTATATATAACAATCTAATAGGGTCGCTCTCCAACATAATTGCCCACGGGGTCATAATTACAAGTCATGAAGACATCTCCATCATCACATACAACCCGAGCACATCCAATTCTTCGGGTGCTCTTCCATACTATTTGAGTGTAATGGCCACACATCTGACCTGGCACACAGGTATTAGTGGCGTAGGTGTAGTATTTCTCTTCATCAGCCCATGCTCTTACAGCATCACTTGGCGTCCACGCTGAGCCACTACCCCAATAAACGTTCTCTCCAAGCTTGAAACCATCTTCTGGGAAAGAATGTTCGAGCTTGCAATCTGCTTTCCTTTCACCAGCCCACCACCTCGCGTATTGCTCCAGCTGGAAGTCCCACATCAGTGGAAGTTCCCACTTGGCTGCTCTCACCAAGTTGTGCCTGAACAAAAACTCTAGTGACTCCGCAATGCAACCCCAACATAGCTGCTTTGACACCCTATATATGGTCTCATTGTCAGGCCTTTTATGTTGGGTCAATTGAGGTATTGAAGAGTTAGATTTGGGATTGATCGAGAGAGTGTTAACATTGCTAGTGAAGGTGACAAGAATCATGAGCAAGAAAAGGACCAAATGGGCTTTCATTTTGGCACTTGGGTTGGTGTGTGGCACAAAATTTTGAGCTATGTACCTTAATTTATATATGTGAACTTTGTTTAAGAATATGTGGTTGGAGTTTATTTATGGTGTTGTAGGGGAGTTAGATCACTTGCGGTTTAGGTCCGTGAGGAATAATCGCCAATTGATAAGTGTGTGCTTAATATTTTAATATTAATTAATACTTCTAAATGTGACTAGATTGTGGTTGTGTTGTGGAGATATTGAGCGTCAGCAAAACGCATGTGAATTGTGGGAGTGAGAATATGTGCATGGCAATGGCATTGCCAGAGATTATGCTCTATGATCAATGATTGAAGGTTTCCCCCGTGAGCCAGGTCTCTGTTGTGTCCGTGAGTTTTCTTGTCCTTATTCTGGGACGTTGGTGCCCAACATAGTATGTTCTAGAATTAACCACGTGACACGTGTCGCAACTCAAGTCCCGAAGCACCCACATGTCTAGTGTAAGTGTAACAAAGTAATGGTTTACAAACTTGTCTATGAAATTTGTATGTCACAACTGAAGTCCGTAATCTGTTGACCACATATCTAATGTAACAGAGTTTACTAACTTCATAATATTTGTATCTGTGGTCCTTTGTGAATATACTTGAGTAGAATAACTGAATTTCACAAAACTTTAGACAGAACAAAACAAATCATTAATTTATATAACACATTTTTAAAAAAAGACAGTGAAATCATTTGAAAGAAGATATCACTGTACATAGTTATGCGGAGTACTCAAAATCAAATCTTATGATTTTCCGGTAGTCTCAACCAGTGCACTGAAGATATTGTGTTCTTCTGTTTCTTCAGCACACTGTGTTGATTGTTAAACTGTGGATAAACGTTCCTAATTGTTCAAATAATAAATAAACGGTAAATTCAAGTGTCGAATTTTACATGAACTTTGCTTGTACTCAGAGTTAGTAAATTTCTAATTTTAAGCGAACACAAATTAAGTTTGATAGCTTCTAATCCTAATGCGAAAACATAAAGTTTAACATAAGTAAAGACAGTTAAGCAAGGTACAATAAAGAGATAGAAAACAAATACTTGGGGGTGAGTTATCGGTTGATTCAGAGGTTTATAACGTGTTGGGGCTTAACTCACCGAAACTACCATTGATGCAATATTAAAAATATTTATCTATTCAACTTTAAATTCGCCCACATTCATCTACGAATGTATTCTAACCTTGATTTATCAAGTGCTAGACCCTAAGTCACCTAATTTCACTCATGATCCCTCAACAAACTACATTAACCGATTTGCATTACAATTAAAGATAATAACGTAACCTATGCTAAACAACACCACTCTATCCCTAGATGTGATATTATTTAGAAGTGTTTTTCAATTCTAAGGAGATAACCATTTTCCAATGCATTAAAACCCTATAACAAATCATGCAAATGGGAGATCAAACCACAAAAATGACTAAAGCTCAAAAAAACAACAATGATACAAAGATAGCATTAAATAGATAGTTAGAATCATTACATTAAGAGTGTTTGATTATTGAGCTCCCAACAATGGATGATTTAGCCTCCCATTGTCATAAGAGGCTTACAAATACAAAAAGGAAGCAAGAGAAATGGAAGAAAATGGTGGAAGAATGAAGGGAGATGGAGGAATAAGACCCCAAGTGAGTGAGTTTCTCACTTATTTTCGTGCCTTAGCTTTGCCCCTTTCTTTTCCTGACTGTCTCTCCCTTTGGGTAAATGTTTTTTCCCTTTTTATACTTCAAAACTCACCCTTCAGATTTTTCAGAATTGGTGACCCACTGTGTAACGACCTACCACGTCGCTACTATATCACTAACTCATAACTTCTATTATAAATTCATTTTAATAAGAAGAACATCTCTTTGGTTACTTGTGAAAACGTTAGTAAATTTTTGCGAGCATATAACAACCATCATCATACAAAATACACATTATCGAAGGCATTCATAAGACATTTTGAATACTCGTTTGTACGCATCAGACATAATTTAATTATAAGTACAAAAGATTACATCTCAGAATACACATCAAGTATTTTACAAATAGAAAGAGAAATAGGAGTTAGGAGTGTAATTAGCAAAACAAGGAGTGCATCCATTAAAAACAAGGGGTACATCTAACAAAGTGCAACTCCTGCCCGGGATCATGTTCATTGACATCCCGGCAAAACACGACGGCTCCAACAACTCGGACTTCTCCCAAAAGCACCTAATGTTATTCATTTGCTCACACGAACCCGATTCGCGATCATCACAGGTACCAAACCACAAGGTACAACAAAGCAAAGATGAGTTCATCATATTAAATAACAACAATAAATACAACAGGCAAAGGGCGCACAACCCGGTCAAGAAGCAACCCAGTTATTTACATATCAATACAAACATTCCAAGCATTCATCAAACGCCATCATACATGGACATCCACAACCATATCATAGATCAGGTCATAAAATCTAGCATGATGCATGCTCTTGACTCGATTCTCGTTATGCAATGTGGTACCATCCTGGAAATGGGCCATCCCAGTGGTCAGATGATGCAGCAGCTTGTCAGGATCATTCTGTCGTGCACAAGAATCATCCCCCCCATGGTGATCAGCCAATGGGTGTCAAAAGGAGTTCCCAACAGATGTGGTTCCCCAGTACCTCCGTACCCTAAGCCAATCATCAACCCTATTTCCGCCATGCAAAATGTCGTATGTTACGTAGGCACCATCAATGTATGGCCTGGCCCGGGATCAACTCGTCCTGGCTAGGATACTGCCATACACCCCTTATGTAACATACCGCCCACCCAAGGGTCCAACGATACACTGACCATGGTCCTAGCAAGGTTTTACCACCACCCAGTCCTGGCATCTCTCGGTTTACCACCCACACATGGACCCGACGATGCACTGACCATGGCCTTTGTAAGGTTTACCACCACTCAGTCCCGACATCTCACTGATATACATAGAATATCACCACGACACCATCAATGTATGGCCCGGCCTAGGATCAACTCGTCCTGGCTAGGATACTGCCATACACCCCCGTGGATATTTATGTATATCCGAACATGTTCGTCATCTCAAGCCATCTCATAGGCCAAGTTCAACAGCTACCAACGCAGTCACATACGTTACAAACATATACAAACAAGCTAACTGGTGTGAAGTACAAGGTGTCCAGGTTGACACTTATACCTACTACCTCGAGGTAAGAATCCGAACGAAGTCGGACGAAGGTGGACAAGGTTGGTCTAGGTCGGTAGGACTCGGATAAGGTCGATAGGGGTCGGTCAAAGAAGTAAAGTTTGGTTAAGAGAAGACAAGGGTAGCAAAACGGGCGAGGTCGGAGGAGTTCGATCGAGGTTTATAAGAACCCGGATTTGTATTTTACCAACCCACACCAGGGTGTAAGGGAACCCGGTAGTTCACTTCCCAAGGGTAGACGAGCTCTGTCAAGTGGGCGACCCGGCAATTTCCAAGAAAAAGGGCTTGGACTTGACAATTCTAAAGGGAACATCCCATCCCGGGGTGAGGAACCCGATCTCTTTAAAAAGGTTGAGCTTCTAAAGGCGACACATGTATATAACCCGAACGTTCTAGAAGAAGCAGTACCAGCTCATCCGAGTTAGAAGTCTAGTAATTCTCTCTCTTGAGGTCACGCGCTCAACAACTCTAAAGTATTGCCCCGAGTAGGTAACTCAGTATCTTATAGAAAGGGAAAACGAGTCTTAACAACTCTTAAAGGAACAATCCTCGGGTAGGTGACCCGGTCTACGAACGTCTGCCAACAAAGTCTAAGTTACGTCTTGCATGCGTGCATGCATACTACGTAACCCACTCAACTCGATCTACCCATCCTGGTAGTCGACATCAAAACGCGAGGGTTCATGTCTACGTGTAACCTGACCAACCATCCCGGTACTCATCACCTTCACAAAAACTTCTGTAAAGTGCCTTAGAAGCTTGCTAGCATCAAAATACCAACTTCACACACATGCACGAGGAGTTCTTAAAACATCGACTCCCCCATCAAAACACCATACATCAACACAACACAAACATGCAACAGACTTAAAGGCACACCACATTCCCCTTATAAAAGACGTAGCTTTTCCGGGAAGAACATCACACACACCAGGGACATGCAGTTATCGTCACGGCTGAGCTCCCTGGCCCCCAAACCGTGGTACCTAAAGCTGTTAAAGAATACGATAAACTCCCCTTACCTACTTAGGAGTTCGTTTACAAGCTTTACAGTGTGTTTGTCCTAAGCTCCAGCTCCGACCACGAGGCTCTTCTCAGCGTCGGGAGTTCCGCAGCAGCTATAGTGACTCTCGCGGGTGGAAGGCAACACAGAAAGGTTATGGGAGAGGAAAAGAGAGTTTTGGGTGAGAGTTTCAGAGAGAGGACGGAGAAAGCAAGAGGAAAATGCAAAGAGAAGAGGGATGAATAAGCTCCCACTGCACACTCCTTTCCTTAAGTACTCAACTGACAGGACATGTCCACCTTGCGTGTTTGGGCAGCAACCATAGCCAATCAAAGTGGACTTAGCACATCCATCAGAAAACATGCACGCTAAGACAGGACAAAACAACCAGCACTTACCAAAATAAATCAAGTAATTTAACCAACATAACACACATGGCACATGAAATACAATCACTAATACACACATCAAGCATCTAGATTAGTAACTTGTAATCCAGGTCATTACACACTGAGTGAGCCCTTTTCCGTTGAGCCAACCTGCACCTGCGTGCAAAGCCTGCAATTTTCGCACTGAGCTAACATGGATGTGCGCGTTGAACGAGCCACTCTAGATTTTCAATCCATCTTCCATGTCTAATTTGCATCATTTCCTACAAAAAATACAACCAACATATTATAAATCAACTAACTTTTAGCATCTACTGGATAAAAGTTCAGAAGAAGCTAAATTTTTATGTTTTACTCACAAAAAAAGCATTAAAAGAGGAAAAAGAAGATAATTATTATGTGATTTACATATAACATTTACATATGTATAACAATTATCATCAACCTATATTAGCCAATACTCTACCAACTAGGCATCATAACAATGCATTTAAGATATTGGATTCTTCAACACATCTTCATGTACTTGTCATTTGTTGATAGAAAGACTTTTTTTCCCCAAGTAAACCATTAATTTGGTTCCTAAAATACAATCAATACTAACTTAATATCTCTAAAATTATGAAAAAAGAAATTATAGTCGTTAATGTTACGTATCAATCAATTTGATCCTTAACTTTGACAACTATAGTCATTTTGATCCCTAACACCAAAGACTAAATTGACAATAATTTTCAAATTCAAGACTAAATTGGTTGGTTTTGTAATATAAAGGATCAAATTGGTAGGTGGGGCAATTTCAAAAATTAAATTGATAAACAATTATGAAAGTTAGGGATCACATTTATTTTTATAAAAGTATCCATAAATAAATTGGCTAGTGCTTAATTTCATATACTAATCTGGCACCTCGATCTGCTGTTGTTGCCTGTTGAATTTTCGTCTAGCCAACATCCTGCAAAATCTCAGCCGTTGTTTGGCTATTGCACAAAAATCAAGGATGAGAAAAATGTGATGAATCAAGATTTCGGCTGCAGACTAAATTCTGCTATAGATACAGTATGCAGAGGAATTACTTGTTTTTTGTTGTATTACTTGTTTTTTTTTAATTAATATCCAAACAAATGGCCTAGCAGAGAAACAGTATGCAGAGGAATATGATCAGATTATGAGATTGTTTATACATTTTTCCTTGTTGTGTATTGGACATAATATTAAAGTAATACTTTTCTACTTTGATAATTGACAGAATTTCGCGGTTGAAATACATATACGGTTAGCCTAGGCCTATATATATATTACCGGTGCATATTCGATTCTCTTCCAGGGTTCACTCAAAATTGTGAGTTCACTACAATGATCACACTTATCAGAAAGCATTTTGTAAGGTCAAACTAGCACCATATTAACAAAGCATTTGCGCAAAAAGTTCAACAGCGAAGTAAAATGGAAGACTTGCGGAAAATATATTCATCATAGTGATCTAGTAAGTACCTGATTGAGTCAATATATTGCTAATCCTTTAACCATTTTTTGAACATTCTAAACCACTTCCGAGAATTCCCTAACTGCAATTCTCCCAAGCAACTAAAAATATAAAACTAAAAAAATAAAAACTGAAGAACAGGAATTCAAATGTTGTTATTAGATTCACTTATCCTTCATGTTTCGACGACAGTTCGTGACATAAAGTTTTGAACTGACATCAGTTTCTTGGCGACACAAACCCTGCAGAGAATAAATGATAAAATAGTGGTGTATTGCACACAACATGTTAACTCGTTGAATTAATGCAAATAATATTCACATTTATTATTAGTTTCTACAGGGTGTGCTGTGGAAATGCCAATTTGCATTTCTTATTATTTTACAATGAAGAGAGTAATGAATGAAAAAGAACAACAGAAAAGAAAATCGAGTAAGAAGAAAATTGCTTCCATCAAGAAGATAGATGAAAAGGAGCAAAGAAATACCTATAGCAAAAAATTTGCTACGTGAACTTTTTCTTTTTTATACTTTGTTTCATCCTTGTCAAACTTCCGTGAACTTCACTAAAATGAAAGAGACATGGATTCAGTCAATCTTCAAACAGATTTATAGCCACGAAGAAGTTTGCTATCTTCACTTTTTGGCTCTTCATAGCTGAAAAGGAAAATTGAAAATGGTGGCAGTCAACTATATCATCTCCATTGACTTTGAGTAATGTAACATTGACTTGTAAGTTATAACTACCATCTAGCATCTTGTTTTTTTTCTTCAGCGGCACATAGATCTACAGAATCTTCGATTTGTGATGGCACAGCAGGCTTTTGTTTCAGCAGATTTGATAAACTTTCACAAAACTGATAATTAAAATTGAAGTTAGTAACTAAATTCACAAGCTTGCACATTAAGCTAAGGATGTTTTCTTACTTTATTGTACACTCTTAGATCTCCTGTAGATTTTGATATTTCTACAACACAGTGAGTTGGAGCAACTTCAATCACCTGATAATTGTCACACATATACGGGAAAAATTCAACTCTCCTCAACAATGAAAAAAAGAAGAAAAAAAGGAAACTAGGGAGAGTATGTAACAATAAAATGAATAAGTTACCTGGGCTGATAGGTAGGATCTAGAACACCTAGTCATTATCTGTTTTGGTTGCATTTTTATCTGATATCAAGAGTGAAAATTCATTTTGTTGCCGGATTCTAACAAAAGGCAACATTTCCAATTTAAAAAAGAAAAAGGTAAATTTTTACATGCAAGGGTTTAAGAATCAAAGTATCATAGTTTATATCTTAAATTTGTTCATTTTCTCTACTGACAGTCTTACATCTGTTGCAGCAGCTTCTATTTTTTCAATCGTTTCATTGATAGTGTGTTTGGATCCCAGCCTTGTTTTCTGCTTTTTTTCATCCTAAACAAGAAGGTTGCAACATTAGCATAAGCAAGAATTGAATAACACCTATAGATAAGTCGAATCCTCTTTCAGATTAGTATACTTACCTGTTCTTGAAAAAGGCCAGATAGATCAAGGTCCCGAGACATGGCTATTAGTTGAAACGCATTAATGAAACTTGAGGACTTAGGTATCGTTGACTCTCTGATATTCTCCTATAGCACAGATTATAAGACAATTTGGTCCATGACTCCGTTTGTGTTTTTCTATAACTCTTTTCTAACTTGCTACTTCTTAACAAATTACCTCAATTGAATTGAAAGCAACATCAACATCATCCAAGTTAATGTTCTGATCAAATTCAGATGCAAAAGCAGGCTTGTAATCTGTTTGAAACCACTCATCTGCAACAATATGTGGTATAGTTATCCGCCGCATGAGAGATAGGGAGGAAGAGTAAGAAATCATGATTATGAATTAGACTTGGAAGTACAGTGTTATTGTAGTTCTTGAATTTCTACCTATACAGGACGTGGTTCAAGTCCTTTGGCAATTAGTTTCTTTTGACTGAGTAAACCATGGGGGGCATCTATACTCTGCCTTCCATATCTTTTCACACATTAAAGTTATCAGAAAATGTGAATTATTTGTAACAAAAAATAGTTGTGTTCTTTTTTTTTATGACGATAGACTATACCTTTCCATATAAGTTCATCAAGTTCCGGTCGTTAAATGGTAAATAGCCTGCAAGTAATTCAAAAAGGATCACCCCGCATGACTAAACATCAGCAGCTGCTCCATCATACCCCTTGTTCAATGGCAGCTGCACATGAAGGGTTTGTAGAATCAATAATACAAATGACATAATTAAATGCAGTCATTATCTTTTGACGTTCCCTGGAAAGAGGAAACCCTCTTGATAAAGCAGACCCAATTAGATGTTATACTGAAGACAGTTTGTTACCTCAGGTGCCACATAGCATGGGGATCCACACCGCGTGGTTAAGACATCGTTACGCTGATAATGTATCAAAATTTGACTCAGTAAAAAATACTTATGATGGAACTGAGGATAAGGTTCAAAGGAACAATGCTACCTTTTGCAATGCACTTAATCCAAAATCAGACACTTTGAGATTTCCCTTGCTGTCAAGAAGCAAGTTTTCTGGCTAATGGCATGCCAAGATTCAAGTTACGTTCCAAAGCTCCATTTCAAACAACCAAAGCCGGTTGAATTGAACTTACCTTGAGATCTCAATGATAAACCCCTTTGTTATGGCAGTAGTCCAGGGCATCAATAAGTTGCTGGAATAGTATTCTTGCCTCATATTCATTCAACTTCTCTCCATAGTACTGCACATCAAATATCACAATTGAAAATTGAAGAAATATAAATAAGTACACTAGGATTCAATTTGGAGAGCTTGTTGATTCTCACCATCTTGTCTAATAGCTGTCCTCCTGAAACATATTCCATCACAATGTATATCTTCGTTTTTGTGCCAATAACCTGTTTCAAGTTCAATAGAAATAGAGTATTGACAAAGGGATTATGTATCTTCAAACTTCACTAAAATTCTAACACCAGCAGGCAAGGTTTTAAAAAACGGTCCACCATCGCAATTTCAGTCACAACATCAAGGTTTTTGGGTGTCTGCAACCACAACTATGGCTACATTGGCCACATTTGTCTGCAATTTCCTGTAATGTTAAGAAATACGATGAAACTGTGGCCACAATTTAAAACCTTGCCATCAGGAATATATATATATACACACACACACATATATACCTCGTGAATTCTAACTATATTGGGATGATGCAGAAGTGTCATTGTTCTGATCTCTCTTTTAACCTGAAATATGCCATATCCTTTGCATTGATTAATAATAGTAAATAAACTGCTACTTGCTAACTGGAAAAAGAGGACAAGGGGTGAGGTTTGCCTGATTCTTAAGATTGTTTTCCAGGACCATATGCTTATCCATGACCTTGACGGCAACCTTCTGACCATTGTTGCCATTGACAGCCAGCTTAACCTTAGAGAATGCACCTTCTCGAATTGTCCTACCAAGCTGATACTTCCCAATTTTTTTTTAAAAGCCCCATTCCTCTCCTGGTGTCAAGTTTTTGGCACTGATTCTTTTCAAGAACTTGCTATTCCTCACTATGATTATCTATAGCAATTAGCAAACTGTATGTTATTTAACTTTTGCTTTGACTTGAAGTCTGAATACAATTTATTTGATCTTCACTATGGTAAGTCTTGGTTCTTTTTGACCATATAAAATGGCTACCTTTTAGAGTTTCATTGGACAAGTTATAAAAAATATATAGTTTTTGAGAGGTCATGGAAAATTAAACTTTAGGAGTGCGCTCTTCATAGAAAGGAAGGTAGAATTGTGCGTGGCGGGTAGCTAGCTGGTTGGCTAGTTGTTTAGACAATTTGAATGGTAGTTAATTTGGTATTGAAAACAATAATTTCCCTCCTAAACTCCGAGTTTGGAAGAAGGGAGTATCACCACTAATTAGGAAATCTTGTCTTACGTGAAACTGATGTTGTATTATTCATCACATTGATATTATGTGGTCGATCGATCGATCAGTATCCCGTCTTCTCTCAGTTATTATGAAATCATTATTATTTATGAAATGACATACTTTTTGTGGCTATTTTTGATCTAGAGCGTGATACGTGCTTTAAGTGGGATTAGGAATATAATCCAGTGCCTTCCGATTAATACTGTTAATTTCTAACAATTGAGTTTAGTTCTATTAATTAGTGGAATAGATCAGCCATCCTCCATTTGAAGAATTTCTGAAGACAATGATACTCAAATTAAGTAGGATTATTATGAGCGACAAATATAATAATAAAAATTAAAAGTTTGATTTTGGTTAAAAATTATTCATTAATAAAATATTAAAAGATAGTAAGAAACATTATGACTAAGTTATAAGTGGACATCAGTAGCCCACACCTACAGCTAGGTTTCTCTAATCACAAGCACCTTTAACCAAGCTTACTAGCAAAATAGAAAAAACAGAGACATTAAATATTTTATTAAGATGGTTGGAAAACATCTCAACTTCCAACAATTTTAAAAATATATATAGACTTAAATATATTTTTTTATGATAAATAATCGAATTTTTATTTTGGTTTCTAATAATTTCTATTTAATTTTTGTTGTTAATCATTTTTTATTTTGTTTTGTTCCTTCAAGATACTATCTAAAATCACTTTTAAAGTGGTGTTTGAACAAATTTAAAGCCCAAAATTAAAATAATAAATTTATTAGGAAAAAAACTATGAGATGAATTTATTTAATAAATGAGAGAGATATTTATTATTTTGATTGGAAGTAAATCTATTAATCTAAATAAGGAAAAATAATAATTAATTTAAAAAATGATTAGAAATAAGTATTAATCTAAATTAGTTAAAATTAAATTATTAATTACTCTTATTGTGTGCAATGTTGCACACACTAGAAAAATTGTTTTAATTATAATATAATTTATGCTAAACAACTCTTTAATTGCATACCCTTAAAATGCTAAGAAAATTTTTTTTTTAATCATAAGTATTTTTTGCTTGTATAAGTAACAAATCCAACATTTCACGCAAAAAAAAAATTATTAAAAAAAATTAAATCACTCGTTAAATGATGACATTGAAATCATAGTTGTGAAACTCGATCTTACTATTGACTCAGTCAAAGTAATAGGTAGTGGTCTAACTTGTCAGCTATTTCTTAAAAATGCTGAATCAGATCATTTCTAACCGTGGTTCTATCCAAATCATGCTCCGGTAGTTCAAGAAGATAATCCTTAAAATCCTTAATGGTCTTGAAAATTTCAGATATCAGCTGCTCCATTTCTTAAGTAACAATGCAAATATGCGAGGAAGAAGTCACTTCAGTGACAACTTTGGTCCTCCCAATTAGGTAACCATCCAATGATTCATGTACTCATGTATTCATGAATCAATAGGGAGTAGCTAGGTACTACTGAAAATTTAAAGAACAATGGTAAAAATTCTTCAATGGAAGCAATCATCCTCCTAATTGCATTATGTCATCAAATCCTAATCTGATCCATCAGACCGAGTTCAATAACACGGTTGAAAATATAATGTCATATTTTGTTAGTAAAAATTGTTTTTTAATCCAATCCAAACTGTATTTATCATATTGGATTGGATAATTTTTTAATAAAGCAATCTAAAATAAACAAATTGCATTTTTTAAAAAAAATTAGAGATTAAAATGATTATTTTTTAATTTATCCCAAATTTAAAAGACTACAAATATAATTTTAATGGAGTATTACTTATATGTTAACGAATTATTCATTATGAATTTTAATTATAATATAACTTATACACTTATAAGTATTTATTGATTTTCAATTTTAATTATATAAATTGACATTTATTCTATACCATGCATGTATTAATATACATAACTTGAAAAGTTCCATCCACTCTCTTAATTATACACACTCCTAGTAATTTGTTTCTTCTAACTTTTTTTATACATGATTTCTTCTAACTTTTAAACGTGCATCTCACACGTAATCTTTATAACTAGTAAAAAAAGTAAAAAAAATATTATCGTAAAATTTAGTGACCTAAAATAAATATTAAGTTTAATGGCGACTCAGGGAGTAATTAGGTTAACTAAAAAGTAGCCATTATCTCGCTTAACTATCCAGTGGAGTCCGCCATGCTCGGTGAAGAAAACGGATTTTTGCATATATGCAGTTATACATATGGACCGTTGGATGAGAATCGTCGGTTTGCATTTTAAATATGTATTTAAGATTTCATTTGTCGAAATAAAATACGAGTCGTGTGATCTTCATCTTTCTATTCTAATTCTAATTAATTTAAACACGTCAATGCGCGTGAAACTCTGCGATTGCAGGGAATCGGTACCAACTGCACGATTATCCAAAGTCTGAATAACGTAAAATATCATATCGTGATTCTGAAAACCTGAAATTTCTCTTTATCCATCTATTATAAATATCCTAGTCCTTGTCAGCTTCGTTTTATCGTTTGAAATCGCCGAAGAAGGTTTAGATTTCTAAACTCAATCTCTTATAGCTCCATTCTTCACTATCTTCATCTCCATTCTCCAGTACGAAATTTAGCTTCGTGCTATTATCTTCCAGAGTTCTAATATAACGATAACGAGTTTCCTGATTTGCTGATCGATTTTCTCACTCTATTGCGTAGGTATTGACGTCAATGATGAAAATGAAATTGGGCAAAACATTACTGCTTCTCCTTTGTATGAAACTCTTCTGTTATGCAGTGGTACTAGTACAGTGTACCTGTTTCTATTATTGTTTATTTAATATTATTTGGGACTCTGGATCATGATATGTAAATACAATTTATTTTGTTTGATGGCAAGCAGATTGGTGCTCCTCAAACTTGCCCTGCTAACGATGCGGATAAATGCGGCGATTCAGATGAATGGGAAGGGGAGTTTTTCCCTGACATTCCTAAAATTAAATATGAGGTAGACTTGTTTCTCACAATTTATCTATCTATGTCACACAAGGATTGTAATGGCATATTTTCCGTGCTAAGAGAGTAAGAGACAATGGAATAAAATGAATTGAAAATGAAAGGAAGGCAGGGGAATGAGGGTTTATTTTATTATTAACTTGTTTGGAAGTTTAAGATCCTTCTAACTACTCCAGATTTTTGGAACTTTAAAATTGCTAATGAATATTTATTCTGGGGGGCTTTGGGTTGCATGGTAATGCCTCATTTCCCTTAGCACGAAAGAAATATTAGCTGCCTTTTATCAGTTTATGAAGGAGGAGAAGGGGAGAAAGAGGTTGATCTTCCGAAACTTAATTAGTTTTCATATTTTGTTTTGCATCAAGATCTTAACGTAAAATTAATATTTGAGAATTCTTTATGGGGACTGTTTGTTCCTCTATGTATTGTGTGAATCCTGATTGGTGCAAAAATTTAATTTTCAGGGTCCGTCAAGTAAGAATCCACTTTCATTTAAATGGTATAATGCAGAGGAGGAAATTCTTGGGAAGAAAATGAAGGTTGGTTTTCGTTTATATTCCGACTAGTTGTCAGTTTTATCTATACTTCGCCATCCACCAACACCCATTGGCTTTTGACTTGAATTTGTTTTATATAATAACTGCAGGACTGGCTCAGATTTAGTGTTGCATTTTGGCATACATTCCGTGGAACAGGTGCTGACCCATTTGGTGCACCTACGAAATATTGGCCATGGGAAGATGGTACCAATTCATTAAACATGGCTAAAAGACGAAGTATGTTAATTCTTGACTCTCCAGTTGATATGCTTCATATTCAGATATTTGTTTGTGACACAAAATAAAATTCTCTTAATTAACACAGTGAGAGCTAACTTTGAGTTCATAAGCAAACTCGGTGTCGATTTTTGGTGCTTCCACGACAGGGATATAGCCCCTGATGGAAAAACTCTTGAGGCGAGTCAATATTTAAGTTTCTTCACTTAATTGCAATTCTTAGACAGGATCAAAGTGTGAGATGCAGTGGCATTTGCTTACTCATTTTTTGTATCTGGAATATTCAGTTATGATCAGAGTTGGTGGAATGTACTTTCTTGATTAATACTCTGCTGCAACATTTTATAAATCTGCTTTCTGAGCTATTGGATTGCACTTGTTGTCTTTATCACAGGAATCTAATGCAAATTTGGATGAAGTGGTTGCCCTTGCTCAAGAGCTTCAGACTAAGGTAATTTTACATGAACATTTGATGTACAGTCTTCTTTTTCTTTTCCCCTTTGCCTATCTAGTTCATGAAGCATTTTTTGTGATTTAAATTCCTGTGATCCTGTTTATACAATACGCTGCCAGAACACTGTTCTAGATATATGTATTTTTTATGTCTTGAGGTAAACAACCATAATACATGTAATTTTGTTATGTTACCATATAGGCTAAAAAAAGAGTGTTATGGGGAACAGCTCAGTTATTCATGCATCCTCGTTACATGCATGGTGGTGCTACTAGGTAACATATCAATTACAGCCTGAATTGTCTATATGGTGATTATGCATGTTAGGTTCATGGCTCACTAAATGAACTGCTTTACAGCTCTGAATTAAAGGTATATGCATATGCTGCTGCTCAAGTGAAGAAAGCCATAGAGGTACGGTTGTGTAGTATGCATTTAGAAGTAAGAAGGTTCATTGTATTTTTAGAACCATTGTTCTTTTGCTGATTTAAATATATTGCAGGTGACACATTATTTGGGGGGAGAAAATTATGTTTTCTGGGGTGGTCGTGAAGGTTACCAATCTCTTTTGAACACAGATATGGAGCGAGAGCTTAATCATTTGGTGCGTGAATCATTCTTGCCTTATTGTTTGACTTTGCTGCCTTTTTTATTTCTTGTATAACTAAACAATTTATAAGAAATCTCCTTGAAATTAATGAAATATCAATCTTATGTGCATGCTACAACAACAACTAATTCTCAATGTGCATGCTAAAAAATTATGCAAGACCACATCATAAAGCCTCAAGGAAAAAATTTACTTGCTTAGATGCAAATCTTGAATTGCATGAATTTTTCTATCCTTTCATTGTAGTTCTCATATTATAAGAATGACACACCAAGTCACGAGCTTGTGGCAATCCATTGCCTACACCAAGAAATTCAAATAGACTTGTCTTCTTATTTGCATTCTGTTGTACCTTTCCTAATTATTGCTGTTTATTTACCTCGTTACAGGCTAGATTTTTTGAAGCTGCTGTTGCATACAAAAAGAAGATTGGATTCAATGGTAACTTTCTGTAGAATCCTACTATCTCTACCATTTTATAGAAGAACTAAATTATGAAAATAGATGCTTGGAAGGTTATAATTTTTTTTTTTTAATCTCTATGTTTTTTGACTGAAAAATAATTTTCTATTCTTTTTCCCTTATTAAGGGATTTTTTCCTTATTTAATTTCTTTTCCTTGGTTGATTTCAGGGACATTTCTAATTGAACCAAAGCCACAAGAACCTACAAAACACCAGTACGACTCTTACCATTTCAATCAATAATTTTGCAGCACCTATTACCTTTATCAAACTTGTATTCCACCAGGTATGATTGGGATGCTGCAACCTCAGCTAATTTCTTGCGAAAATATGGACTTACAGGTAAACTATTTTCACCCAACTGTCTCCAAGGAACTAAAATTTGAATGTGATATCTTTCCACATTTAAAACTTTATATTGTCAGGCAGTGCATAATTAAGATTTTTGAACTGTATATAACTTTCTTGATGTGTTGAAATATATATTACCTCCGTTCCTATTTATAAGACCCAACTACCTAATTCATCAAGATTAAGATCAGTGGTTAATTTAGTTTATAGCAACAAATTTGTCCTAAATTTATATACTTTTCAAAAAATACCAGTCAATTCATTAATTCTTCTCTCTCTTCTAAATGCATGTCAATATAACATCTCTCCTATTTAATTAGGGGTATTTTAGTATAAAAATAATTAATGCAATGAACATAATGGATTGAGGCTTATATAAAGGAACAAACAACTTTAAAAAGTTGGGTCTTACAAATAGGAACTGAGATAGTATTATGTTCTTTACCTTTGCTTTAAATGCATATCTGTAAGTCTTGTGTTAGTTTTGTCCTCAATATGACACTATTTTTTCCTCTTCTCGAGTTAAAAAAATTCTTTCTCCCTAAAATTAATGGCCAAATGGTCCCTTGTTTAAATTAATTTAGTGGAAGCCAAGCTAACAAAGCAGGATGAGTCTCTGCATCACTCGTATATATACACACTTAAAATTCTGCTCTAATTTTCCCCATTAAGAACAATGTTACTCCAATTTACAAATTTCTCTGTGCTTCATTTCTTTTCATTCTCTAGGGGAATTCAAACTCAATATAGAGTGCAACCATGCCACCCTCTCTGGCCACAGGTGAATCCATCATTGTATATTGTATTTACATGGGCAGTCCTTGATCATACTTTCCCTTTTAAATTTGATATTCATAAATCATAACTGAAGCTGAACATGTTCTTTGTTCTTACAATTTCTGTTGTACCTCGTACCTGGTAGTTGTCATCATGAGCTTGAAACTGCAAGGATCAATGGATTGCTGGGTAATATTGATGCAAACACTGGTGATCCTCAAGTTGGTATGTATGAATTCTCTCATTTAATAAATCATGTAAATTCTAACATAGAAACATGAACTGTGGTAACATGTCACAAGAATGGATGTTGTAATATGAAGCTGTTGTTACTGCAGGTTGGGACACAGATCAGTTTCTTGTAGATATTCAAGAGGCGACACTGATTATGCTCAGTGTGATCAGAAATGTAAGAAAATGCTTGTCACTTGTCAGTTAGCTTGCATCAAGAAATGCAACACACTTCATGTTAGAAATGCAATCTCATTTAACCGGGTTCTTCTTATTATGTTTTGCCTTTTCCAGGGAGGACTTGCACCAGGTGGATTCAACTTCGATGCGAAATTGTCAGTCGTCCTCTATCTTTTTGTACTTGTATTCCTGTTTGTTGTATTTCTTCCCCCTCAGTTTCTTTACTGAGCAATATTATAGGCGGAGAGAGAGCACAGATGTTGAAGACTTGTTCATAGCCCACGTTGTTGGAATGGATACTCTGGCCCGTGGCCTGAGGAATGCTGCCAAGCTGATTGAGGTTATACACTGGATCCTCCCTTTACATTTATTTATATTCTCATAATTCAGATGTGTAAACTCAATGAATGCTTTTTAATCTCATGAGAATCAACTAAAAGTTTCTTATTATGTTGGCTTGAAGGATGGTTCTCTTGCTGAGCTTGTTCGTAAGCGATATCAGAGTTTTGACACTGAAATTGGGGCTCAAATAGAGGTAAAATTCTTCCTACATTTTCCTTTCCACCTTTATATTTAGTGCTTTTTGTGGTTAACTTGATCGATATGGATGTTGCCATAGGCTGGTAAAGCTGACTTTGAACTGCTTGAGAAGAAGGTCAAGGAATGGGGAGAACCAAAGGTTGCCTCTGCGAAACAGGTAACTCAAAACATAAAATTTCTGTAAAAAGGGGAAGCATTAAATTGTTTTCTCAAGAGTAAATTTTTTGCTTTCAATGTATATTGAAAAAATGTAAATTTGATTATTCAACTTGAAGAATAGAACAAGACCCCAAATTTCTAGTACCCCAGGATCCAAACACCTGAATTATCATGAAAGAAACCCTGCGCAACTAGCTCTAAGTTTAACCACCATACCTAGAAGAGATCAATATCACACCAGATATTATCCATGGACATCTTCAAATAGTTTTTGGCTTAATTATAAATTTTACAACCAAACTTTCATTATTTTGCGAATTTTACCATTTAAGTTTTATTTTCATTAATTTTATTACCCAACTTTCAACATTTTGCAAATTTTACCATCCAAATTTTCGATTTTTGTGTATTTTACCATCACATGGATAACAAAACAACATTGTTTTGTTTTATCTTTTAACTTTTTTGTGTCATGTTAGCGATGATAAAATGCACAAAAATTGAAAACTTGGGTGGTAAAGTTCATGAAAATAAAACTTGGATGATTAAATTTGAGTGGTAAAATTTGCAATTAAGCCTAAGTATTTTCTATCTCAGTCATTAAGGAGCTATTGAGGAAACCATACTCTTTTTGATGCATGTTTCCCATGAACCCAACCGACTGAGATTGAAAAAATGCATTTGACCTTCTGCATTATACATAAGATGATAAGGAAATGATGAAATAGAAACATTTTCTTTCCAGATTTGTTACATGTTATCCATGTGATTGACTAATCAAATTGCTTTTGCCCAGGCTGTTGTATTCTATATTTTACATTTTAGTCCTCTCGCAGTATTTTACTTATTGACAAAATAGATTATAATAAAGGTCTTTGTGGTATGTTACAGGAGCTAGCCGAGATGATCTTGCAATCTGTTCTTTAGAAAGCAGAATCTAGCCGTGTATGGTGGCTATTTTTTGTCTATTATATTAGGAACAGTTCGGTATGTTAGGTTTACTAATAAAAGGATATTGAGATTGACTTATGCGTGCTACGTTATCCTTGGAAAAATAAAAGTGTGGAGCTGATATCTGCTAGGTCTTAAAAAGCCTGAAGTGCATGTTAGCTTATGCATAAAATTACGTGGCTAATAAAAAAGAATGTATAAAACTACGTGATGCATACCTTCCCTGGTTTTGGGCATGCTTGAGTTAATTAATTTTAGTTTCTACTCTGTATGGATCTTTATTCATTATTATTCTTAAGCACCATGCTGACCGTTCATACTGAAATTACTGCCGAGTGCAAAGATTCGTGTGAGAAAGGTTTTGGTTCATCTCATTGTCCATGATCGAGAGAGAAAAATCTATGAATTTTTTTATATCGAATTATAATTACGGAGTTTAGAAGGGGTCATTACGGAAAGTTAACTTTGTAGTTTAATTAATAAAAAAATATTTTTTTTAGTCTCCATACCTTTGGGTCAATTTGTAGTTTTATACTTATGATGAATTTAATCTCTAATTATTATTTATAAAAAAAAAACTCAAAATAGGTGTGTAGACAGCAAGAAAAGTGTCCATGAATCTTTTTTTAACATCAGATAGTAATTAACTATATCTACTTTTTTTTGTTCAAATTAACTATACCTACTTTAATCAGAATAAAAAAAAAAACTATACCTTTAAAAGTGATTAAGTGTCCGGGTAGATAGTGGGTGGACAGTTTTAAGGGAGACAATTATAATGTTTCATAGAAGTCCATGTACATAAAGACACTATTCTCATCCTCTTCTTTCAAAAAAACAAACAAATAAAGAAAACACTTATGCCCCTTCCTAGTTTAACTACACCCCTTTTCCTTTCCCCAGATTTTCCGTCACCCTTTCCTATTTTTCTCTCACAGTCACACCTTTGCTTTTTATATTTTTAACTTTTAGATTTAACAAAATTGTGATTCTATTTTGTATCTAAACCTAAATATGCAATAGAATTATATTTAGATACATAATGAAATCACAATTTGGTCATGTATCTGAATTTAGATACAAACAAAATCATGATATAATTTGTATAATAATGATGCATGTTATCTTTTTTAATAATAATAGAATTGTTGCAATACAAATTAGTATTTGATTGTTATTTTATAAAGGATAACTTCTATGGTAATTAATTCTATTTAATTAAACAAGATATTAGTATTAAAAAGGATAAATTGTATCTTGATTAATTTAGGAATCACCATTTTAAAAAAGTAATTTATATCTACAATTCTTTATTAAAAAAACTTATATCTACAATTTATTACAATATTTTTTTCATAAAACTTTCAAAAAAAAAACTGAAACATATATGATTCCATTGGATAACGAATACAATATAATCATATTTCTGTTAGAAGGTTATTTTTGGAATACTAGAAAATAGTGAGCATGTGGGAATGACAATAGCAATTCCAAAAGAATACGCTGGGAATGAAACGGAGAAGCCCAGGCCCAAACCTGATCGTAGCTGGCTGAATGCGCGAAATGAGAGTAGAGTGGAAAGCGTGTTGGTATAGCATAATAGCATATAGGGAGCGAGATCCCAATACCGAGAGCTGGAGGGCGTGGGCGAGGGAATCAAACAAACCCAGTACTACTATTTATCTATCTTCATTTTCGTCGTCGTTCATCCTTTTTTTCCGTTTTCCATTCGCTTCTTCTCCCAGAAAAGCTCGCCAATCGATCTTGCTCTCTTCTACGCTTTTCGAATTCCTTCCATTCCATTATGGACGCAGATTAGATTCACACTCGCATTGACTTCTCCTCCTCGTTTGCTTCAACCTCGCTGCTCTGCTCTGAGATCTGATCGCATTTCCATTCAGAAAGGAAACTCTTGTGACTGATTTATGCGCTAATTGCAATTGCACTGCGAGCGTCCCTGTGCCGAATCGGAAGATGGGATTAGTGTTTACCAAATTGTTTTCCTCTCTTTTCGGTAACAAGGAAGCTCGAATCCTCGTTCTCGGCCTCGACAATGCCGGCAAAACCACTATTCTCTGTACGCTTCCTACCTCTCTGCTTCTTTCCCTCACCATCCGATTTGAATTTGCTGTTTCTCGAATTGATTCGTTCGATTTTATTACCTTCCTTTTCAGATCGACTTCAGATGGGCGAAGTTGTGTCCACCATTCCAAGTTCGTACTCGATCTCTTTTTACCTTTACGTGAATCTTAACGTCTGCTCTTTTCTGTATTTTTCAGTTCGTTTCGCTTCTAACATTTTTTTTTTTGGTTTTGGAAGTTACCGTCTACCGAGCGATCTTATTTTGAATTTTAGGTTCCTTAATATCTGATTTAATTTTATGAGCTCGCTTATATATATAATTGTTTGTGTCTATATTAAATTGTTAAAGCTGTTCCGTATGTTCCTTGGTTCAAAATGTAGACAAAATTTTGAATGCCGTGTTGTTAATTGTTATTATCAGTTGTTTTTTCTCTCTAAATGTACATATATGTTTCCACTGCGTGGATGGTATTTATGCTCTTCCATATATCTTTTTGTATAGTGACTGATTGATGTATTTGATTACTTGATGCAGCAATTGGGTTTAATGTCGAAACAGTGCAGTATAACAACATTAAATTTCAAGTCTGGGATTTAGGTAACGACCATGATTCAGCAAGTTCTGTATAATTTTGTACTTGCTGTGCATATCTTTTCACTGCCTATGCTGAACTAAACAGATCTTAAACCAACATTAGAGTTACAGTCATAGAGATGACCATGTTATAGTTACAATTTAAAAACGTGCTCAATGGGCAAGGTTCAAATTGTATACTCAATAAATAAATTTTAATGAAAATTAGTGTTTAATAATATAAAAAGTAAATTAAATACAAGCAAAAAATGTATAATTTAAAGCGTTTAAATGTATTTTGGTCTTTCTGAATATTGTGAGTTTTTCATTTGATCCCTTGCTTTTAAAACGTTGGAATCTAGTTTTTGTAATTCCCCCTCTCCCATAGTCCCCCTGCAACTTTTCCCTTTTGTACTGCATGGTATTCTTCCATCTCATGTTAAATACAAGCAAGCATGCATTGACCCTGTTTTAGACTTGACCTATGTTAGTTTTACTACTGGGTAAGTGCAATACATAAATGAGTTAGCATAATTTTGTCCTCCTTTGGCAATAAATATTTTTATCTTTTTGCATTTTTGTATGTTGGTACAGTCCAAGTGAAGATAAAAACCTAGACATTAACTTTTTCCTTTTGCCTGTTTCTTTTGAGATATATCTATTTTAGATGTGTTGCGTAAAGATAATTTGTTAGGCTTCCATAACATAAATATAGTTCATTTCTGTTTACAAGCATGTGAACTTGTAATTGCATCAGACTTAATATGCTATAACATAGGAGGGCTTTTTTCAAATTCTAATTCTAATTTTAATATCAAACATTTGTTTATACAGGTGGGCAAACAAGTATCAGGTAAACACTTTGGTTTCATTCTTACTACTTTTGACTGATTGAATAAGCATAACCTTTTTTTTTCTAATATTTACTTTTAACCTGTAGTATTGGGTGACTTTTGATGTGTTATAATGTCACACTAATTTGTATTTTTTTATCACTCCTATTTGATATAAGGATGTACTAGAATTGTCATTAGCTAGCATGTCAAGGAATTTTGTACTACAATTTTGGCTGCTAGACTCCTCATGCACGGTCATTTTTTGTTAGAATCCTTCAACTCTCCCATATTGTTGTTTACATGTATTTGGTGATAACATGATAATGGAACAAACTACTAACGTATTGAAAACTAAATCGGCCTAGAAGTTTTACGTTGGTTGTTGAGGACCTAACATAACCCTCCTCCTTTACCTAGTCTTAGGACTGACTATGAAACCATAGGCGGGGGAATTGAGATCCTCTCCAGTGACAGGAAGCATCCAGTAGGAGAGAGAAAGACACAACACTCTTGTGGAGCCCACCTGGTACTTCCAGTAAATGGAGAGGCACCAGACTCTAGGCGGAGTTACTGAGTAGACACCTTTGAAGCTCAAGCACTGTAACTTCTAGGCTACCATGCCTTTAGATGTGTGGTTAGACAAGAAGGAACATGATATGGGATGTGTAAGATATTGGTATGACACCTACTGTGAAAAGATTACATGAAATTGGTTAAGGTGATTTGGATATGTGTAAAAGAAGGCTGTTGGAGGCATTGGTGAAGAAAGTAGATGATGTGGTTTTTTGTCTTGTAAAAAGGGGTTGAGAAGAAACTAAGGACATTGGAGGAAATTATTAAATGGAATCTCATAGTGAAATAAAATTCTTGAAAGATTGATATTTAATTGAGCTCAATGGCATCGTATGATCCATTTAATTGATCTCACCTAGTGGAATAAGACTATTGTTGTTGTTGTTATTGATGTAAAAGAAGAGGAAGGCTTTGGGACAACGACAAATGGGAAAATTAAAAGAAGAGGAAGAGAGAGAGAGGCTGAATAGAAAAAAGGATCAGTTACAGTGTAATTCAAGGGTAAAATTGTAAAAGAAAATTTGTACACACACTTTGTATTGCCTTTATATATGTTATAGATTATAGATGTAATGTCCATTTATTTCTCCCGCTTTTTATTTGTTTGATTTTTTTTTTTACTTTTTGTCCATAGGCCATATTGGAGGTGTTACTTTCCAAATACTCAAGCCATAATATATGTTGTTGATTCAAGTGACGTTGATAGGCTTGTGATAGCTAAGGAGGAGTTCCATGCAATTCTGGAGGTATTTGTCATTCTTGATTTGTGTTGTTTGTGTATTTATATTTACTTTTACATTTATATATCCATACAACTATTTTGCCTATCATTGTATTATGAAGACTTAGAATGAGAAAAGTGTGAATGTGAACATGCCACTTATAACGTGTACAAAACAAATCTAGATTTGGAGTGTAAACTCGCTTACGTTACTAGTCATTCAGAACACTGATAAGTAGTTGATATTGTGGGAGAGTGGTGTCACTAAGTTGAACTTCTAGGCTATGTTAGTGATGTGCAGCTTCAGCAATTGCTAAGAGGATGAAATAGAGGAATACTATGAGGAAACTTTTGTTCTATAGCCATAAATAAGAACATCAATGATATACGGTATTAAATACTATTAAGCAATAAAGTGCCAAAGAGCATAAAATAAGTTTTGCAAAGATGAGAATGTTTGATTCATGGATGAGTGGCCGTACCATAAAAGATAAGAACATAAGATTGTGAATGAATGAATTTTAGAGAGAAAATAGGAGTTGCACCTATTGAGGAACAAATGATATATATATAATCATGTCTAAGATGGTTTGGACATGTGAAAAGTGTTGGGTATGGCTCATACTTTGCCTTCAGAAGATAAGCCGCTCGCAGGCAGGGTCCTGCTCCCTGATGAGCAGGCGGGGGTATAGGGGGCAGCGCCCCCAGAGCTTTTTCGAGGCCTGGTATTGTTGTGGGCCTGGGGTTTATTATTTGTAGTTTGGGTTTGGGCTCATGAATAGTTACGGTGCTTAGTGTTTCTAAGCCTATACATTTCCTTGTAATCTGAGTGCATTGAAATGAGTGTGTGAGGAGAATATAGAAAAAAGCTGGACATAGTCTACATTGGGTGAACCAAGGTAAACACTATGTATTACTTTTTCATCCCTTTCCCTCTTTCTGTTTTTTTCGATTGTTGTGTGATTACTCGGTACCAACAAAAAGATCATTATAAGAAGCTCCACTTAGTCAACATGATCAGATGAATGGAGTGTAGACCAGTAATTAAACGAAGAGGAAACAAACTTTGTGAACCTTAAAAAATGATTTAGATCTAAATGGCCTTGCTTGTGAATAAGTGGGATTTAATTGATTCAGTGGTTTGATCCAGGTAGCCACTTGCACCTAGTTTGAAAAGAGTTTGTTGTTTTTGGAGGTTTAGCAATTATAAAAGGTTCTGAAGTGGTTTTCATGATTCAAATACCATACAAGTATACACTAGTTGATTCTCAATTTTCATTTTTTTAAGTTATCATTTTAAATTAATGGATTTTCAATTTCATTTTTTAAAATGTATTTGTGAAGTTATTAACTTATTATACACTTGATTTGTTCTGTTCTCTATTCTCCTTGGGCACTGGTTATTGCCTATGAATTGTGATTTCAGGTTTACAAAAATGATACTTAATACTAATTGTTTTCTCTGAACCTGTATTCCAGGAGGAAGAACTAAAAGGTGCAGTTGTTCTCATTTTCGCAAACAAACAGGTCAGAGTTTGTTCTAAAATTTTTTGATTCTCATATTCCCACAAGTACAATAAGAAGGAAAGAACATGTAAAAAACTTAGGAAGCTGATAGTAGAAGGAAAAATGCTAGCAACAGATTTTCAAACATATTTTTTAAACATATTATTATTGGTTGTAATTTATTGGAAATCACAAAATTTTGTGTCTCTCACTTATTATAATGAACTCTACCCATTATTTTGTTGTTTTCAATAAATTTTAACCAATAGTAGAGTGTGTGAGAAAATGTGACTGCTGATTAAGATGGATGCAAAACAGCAAAAGCATATATTCAAGTTGTACTCAATTAATTATATGCAATGCTTATGTACATAGGTATTGCAATATACCTTCTGAAACTTAATTTTTGCAAATCGCTATACAGGACCTTCCTGGTGCACTTGATGATGCTGCAGTGACAGAGGCTCTAGAGTTACACAAGATCAAAAATCGCCAATGGGCTATTTTCAAAACTTCTGCCATAAAAGGAGAAGGACTTTTTGAGGGCCTTGACTGGTAAGTCAAATAAAATTGAAGGCTGTTTCAAGGGATTTACGATTTGAAATATCCATAGGTAATTAGGTACCTATGCTATATTATTGCTTTTTTGTTTTTGTTTCTTTCCTGTATCTTGAGGATATCAATTCCTCCTTATATCCCCTTCTTTTTCTCTTACTTTTTTTTGTATTTCAATAAAGGAAAAAACAAAAACAATTTTTGTATGGATATCTTATTTCCGTAATTATAGAATAATGTGCAGGTCTAAGTGTTATTTCTAATGGATGAATTTTGACTGTCGAGTTACATGGAATTATTGTAATGAAAATTCCTGTGAAATATGTAAGATTGAAAGTGGTTTGCTAATAGAGAACCCTGTCTGATAGAATATCATTAACTTGGCATGTTGTTTTTCCTTTTCATTTTTTCCTGAAAATATGAAGGCAAGTTCACCTTGGTTTAGAAAATATGAATGAGAACTTATATGTCGTGCAATCTTTCATTGATCTTTCGAGAGTACAGATTTTTATCATTTGCTTATATGATTCTTATTTGCAGATGTTGATTATACTGAGATATTTAGTGTTACACTACTTCTAGCTGCATTTGTAGCTGATATAACATAAAATAATACCTTACAAATATTAATGTGTGAGCTTGTTATATAGGTTGAGCAATACACTCAAATCTGGAGGTGGCTAAAGGTGTCAGTTTCAATGAATTAGATGGACGATTGAATTGAGAAGGAAGGTTGAAATGCGTATTTTGGTATCTCTTTCAATGTGAATGATGCTATAATAATATGATTATTAAAGCTCGTACACATGTTTTATTCCGTTTTGTGTTTACAGTTAAAGGTATGAACAATGGTCATTGGTTGTCTTTTTTCTTGGTTTCTTTTTATATTTTTAAGTCAGTCTCTTGGCTCCTCTAATAGCAGTAGCTGAATGGTTTCTGAGAAAAATTTTCTAGTCTAAACTTGTGTAATTGAACTACATGGGTTTACTCTTGATGTGCTTGACGTATCGACAATTCCATGAGGTAGTTTTGTCAATGACATAACGGCTGATGATGGCAAACCTTCAAAGCTCTTTGGTGGCATGATGAGGACTGAGCAGCCATTGTTGTTGACAATGTAAATCAAGGAAGCAAATTTTTCATTATGTAAAATGTATTGAAGACAATGTATGATATTTTTTTTGGATTTGAAATTTCTGCTAAGTAACTTTTGGTTCAAATTAAGTTGAGTCGGATTGGATAACTAATTTGGGGCAAAACTTTCTTAATTTGTTTTATATTCGCAAGATTAAATTTGAAATTTTGTTATAGGAACAGAGTTTTAATCACCCAAAAAATTGGACGTTGATTGTCAGGAAATAAGAATATTTTATCATATGAAAAAACCATCACTATCATCATATTAAAAAACCATCACTATCAATATCGTATGTCAAATCCGTCGAAACTGAAACTCAAACAAGGGTGATAGTGATAAAATGAGTCTTTTTAGAGAAATTAAAGAATTGAATGATTTTTTTTACAACTAAATAAATAATTCAAACTAGTTTTTATTTTAAAAATTGAATTATTATTTTTATAAAAAAAAAGTCACATAAAAGCAATCTACATGTCCCATCTTAGTCAAACATGTTTTATTTTAAAACTTATATTTGAAAATCAAATTTTAAAATTTATAACTATCCCAAATAAACCTTAGCTTATAATTTATATAAGTTATTCTTCACATCACTGTAGGTAAATTCCAGAAAAAATTGAATCCTATGATATTTATTTGACCTGAATTAGTATATTGTAAGAGTTCCTGTGAAATATGTAAATGTTTTTCATTTGTATTTTTCCTGAAAATATGAAGGCAAGTAGAAGTATACAGATAATGAACAGATTGAATTAACTTAGGTTAATTTTTAAATTAAATACAAATTAATTATTTAATTAGTAAAAAGGTGCAAAATTGAAACTATTTAGCAAAATGGGGTAGCCAAACACGCCCAAATGGGGCGTGTCTTTGTCCGTCTCTAATTCCGTCTCTATTTCGGTCTCTAACACTTTTTTACACAATATTGGGGTTTTTTAAAAATCCGTTTCTAATTCCGTCTCTAATTCGGTCTCTAATTCAGTCACTAACACTTAAAATATTGTTTTTTTAAAAATTCCGTCTCTAATTGGTCTCTAATTCAGTTGCTAACACTTTTTTTTACAGAATATTATATTTTTTTTAAAATGTTGCAACCACAATATTGTGATTTTTTAATTTTTTAGAACTGAAAATGTTTAAAAATTTACAGTATAATTTTGGTAAATAAATATTGGTTTTTGGGAAATTTGAATAGCCAAAAAAGCAGCAGTGACAGATGAATCCTAACTCACTGGAGTTCTTTGTTTCACTTGTCCATTTAATTATCAAATACTGTAATACTGAATAAACGTTATTAAGAGAAGTAATTAAAAAAAATAAAAAATCTAACATTTGCTAAATGCACCCCCATTTTTGATAAGCTTAATCTTAATATTTAAAGTCATAACTTGATAGAAATATTCGATGGGGACGTATTTTATGTCAAATCGCTCGAAATTAAGAGAAGTAACTAAAAAAGCATGCAATTCAGTAATTAAATAAATAAAAAATTAGAAAAGAAGAAGTTTTTTGGAGGTTTGAATCTTAAATCGCAATTTTGAGGCACTTAGAGGTCTCTTTTGGGAAAAAAATTTGGTCAACTCCCTTTGGCAGTTTCTTGGGGCTTCTCCTCTGAATTACGATCGTTTTGACATATCATACGCCTCAATCGGACATCCCAGTCAAAAGTTATGGTCTTCCGTAATTTACGAAAACACCGCGAAAATCCCACACCCCCTTTTTTTGCTGCCACGTGTCATCCTGTGCACAAACACGCCCCATTTGGGCGTGTTTAAACACGCCCCAAATGGGCGTGATTGACTGCCCCATTTTTCTAAATATTTTCCCATTTGCACCATTTTGCTAATTAAATATTTAATTTGTATTATTTTTATTAATGAGCCAATTAACTTATTGTGAGAATAAAACCTTTAAAATTAATGCTTCTTAAATTATTCCCGCTCAGATTACAGATGATTCACTGCTTCAGCCGGAAATCAAATCTAATCATAGGGTCTGACAAAAAAATAAAAAAAGAATTCAGTTAAAGATGAAGCCATGGCATTTGTTTAATCCAAAGATAGGCATAATTCAGTGGTTTACCTTATCCAGAGAAATCTTTATGCTCCTAAAAGTGGCGCCGAAGTTCAGATTTGCACTTCACAAGATATTTACTCGTAATATAAGAGATTTTCCATACAAATTTTTTTTTTATTTTTTACCGACGAGAATCGTTTCACGTTATGGACTTTTCACTCGTAATAATTTCATGATTTAAGTTTGAAACCTAAACAACACTATTGTACAAGTTCGAATAAATCCTTACATTTTACTTAAATTATAATCACTTTTATAATATAAAAGTAATGACAGTTAATTAGGCCAATTGATTCATGTTATCGATCTAAGTTGAACAAGAATTAATGGTTGTTGTTGTTTATGATGTGAAAAGAGTTTAAAAAATCCTTTTAACTGAACAACTTTGAATAAACATTTTTTTAAATTTAACTTTATCTCTACTTTCTTATTTATTTAATGCTCTCGTTCATAACAAACTCAAAAATCAATGTGGCGTGACTAGTTAACCGTAGACCAATAATCATGAATTCATGATTCACATTATCGATCTAAGGATGGGGTGTGAGTTGGAAAAGCAAACTTCTAGTAGAATGATCTGCGTCATCTCTTTTCTCTTCCTTTTCTAAGTTTTGATTAACTCAGATAGTGTGTTTGTGATACAGAAATCTTTATATTTAGCTATTTACAAAACATCACTCTACATCCTACCCAATCACGATTGCTTATCCATTGTGCATTAGCTCACGTGTCTTTACCGTTACATTTTAATCATAATCATGTTCCTATTAAATATAACGGTAGCGCGCAAATAGATTTGTTGTTTGCATTATACTGCACTATATTATTAGGCTTATCGCTCGAGAAAAATTTAATTATTATTGTAATAACAAGAGTTTACTTTAATTTATAGGCTTATAGAAAGTTCAATCTAGCTAACACCCTTATTTATCATTGCAGTCTGGCGGTGGCAAATAGGATCCTTTCATCATCCAATCGTTAGTTCTCTCTTCAAATGCAGAGAATTAATTAATTGGTCTGTTTTTGGTGTCAAAAAGAAAAATTACTTATGATGGTGTTGGTGGAGGTGAAAGTGGCAATTAAAGAAATACATTTTATGGAAATGCATTAGGTAAAATATTTGTGGTAGTCGTAGTATGTTATTTTACATAGATAAAAAATAATAATTTTATATTATTATTAATTCATGTATTGATTATGTTGTCTATTATTAATATTATAAGAAAAATAAATAAAAAAGATAACTAATGTTATATTGAAAAATTAAAATAGTAATTAATGAGATAAAAAATTTATACGACAATTATAATAAATGTAAGGAAGTATTATTATTTATTGTAAAAGAGGATTATTAATAAGAAATTAACATGGAAACATATAGTTGTACACACCTTTAAAGTTCATATACATAAGTTTCACATCACTTTAAAAATATGGAGATAAAATATTTTTTTAACAAAAGTAGAACCTAATTAATAAAATAAACTAACATTATAAAAACACACACACACACACACAACTCCATCTTCAACTCTTCAAAACATAACGAAAGTATCCATTATGTTTACACACATATAACTCCATCTTCAACTCTTCAAAACATAACGAAAGTATCCATTATATAAACATAAAAAAAAATTGATATAACTATTTGGAGTATTTTCTTAAAAATTAATATAACTATATTTAATTTTTAAAAAGTTAACTTAATAATTCATACTATATGACTGTGATATAACAGAGAAAGGGATCAATATTGGAGGCTGCCCATGTTACTATGAAGATGATGAGAACTAATAGGTACTGTTAAATGACGCGACAAGACTTGTACGTACCAAACTACGTAGTACGAAATATAGCTCTTCAAATCAATTCACGTGAAACACAAATATGAAATATCACACTGAATACTAACATGCGGGCATATCTTGTGGTCCGTTTAAAACAAGGAAAACGAAGGGGAAAATTTTGAAATTTTTTTCTGGTATTCAGAAATTTTAGAAATATGATTATATGAATGAAAAAAATAGTGCAATTTTTTCCTTGAATTTGTTTCTGAAATTCAAACTTTTTTCTTCTATTTTATTTAAATAAAATAAGATATCTTTATTCATGATTTTTTTTTATTTCCCTTCCTTTCGTCCAATCATACCATCAATTAAAACATGTCAAGACATACGTAGGAAAGAAAACATCTAAGAGGGAAACAATTAAGAATCAGTGTCTCTTCATTGATTTAGTTAACATGAGAAATAATTAAGCATAAAAAAAAATATCGAATTTCATATATAATTTTCACATTTCACAAGACAAGAAAATGAGTTAAGAAAAGAGAGAGATAATAATTTACATTTCTCAATCAAATAAAATGAATTTTATAATATATTATTTAGAAAAAAAAAAATAAACATAACGTTTATTTTCATTTTGATTCTTTAATTTGAATAGCTTAAAATTTTAACTTATTATTACTTTTCTTTCCTTCTATTTTTTCTCCACTTTTTTTACTTTATCCAAATATGGTACACAATGTGTTGCATTATAGGAATATTTTAAAACCTCAGGGGTGAGTATAACCAAATATAACCCGATTTCTACAACGTAATTTATTTAATTTATTATTAAAAAAGTATTGATGTGTCAATAAATTTGTAAGTCAAACTTGTGGTTTAAGTTGGCCCATTGTCAAAATAAACCCGTATCAGTAATTAATTTTAGAAGAGACCCATTTTACAAAATAATTTATTAGATTAGTCTAAATAAATTGTACACAAACTCTTTCAAGTGGACCTTAATTGAGTTACTTATGAACAATCTATTATAATTTAATTTGGATCAATTTCAAGAAATATAAGATATGTAAATCATACAAGTAAAATTATTAATTCATGTTGTTAGGAAATATAAAAGTGTAAATGATTATTCAACCTTTGATAAAATAAAGAAAAAATATATTTAAACATCCTAAATGCTAGTTGACACCTAGAGAGAGAAAAAAAAAGATAGAAAAATGTATGATAGATAACATGATGTAATAGGAAGAGATATATAAAAAAATGAAAAATATTAATGAAGTGTTTAAAATAATTAGATACTCAAAATGTCATAACTCTAAAATAAAATCTTAATCTCGAATACTGAACAAATTAATGTTAGAGATAGAGAATTCTTAATTCACATCTCTACCTTGACGACAAAACAAAAGGTTGATGAAATTCTGTTCAATGAGAGCTGTGATGATTGATGACCTATGAGATGAAAATGTATGTGTCCTCATACGTGAGAAATAGACGTTCACGGTCCTGAATGCCGATCACTTCATCCCAAATGCGAGGATAAGAAGTTAGGGTTCCCATTGTTGATCTCATCACAAAACTGACAAACGAACAATTTGGATTTAGCATTCTATAATGAAGTACTACTAATCTTTATAAAATTAGTATTCAAGAAATTGATCTTAAAATGTATGGACAGTAATCTTAAATGTGGTTTTTTATTACTTCATGATCATTAATAAAATCATTAAAATCATTTACTTAAACTATATTATCAATGATACTGGAGTATATAAATGATAAACGTTACCCAGCAAAAAAGATATATAAATGATAAACGTTAATTATTACTTTCACAGTACTTGTTAACAATTTAAAAACTTGTGCTAAATAAAAATAAATAATGGAGATACACTTATTGGCGCAAGCTCAATTCGCTTCCGGGCGGTTGTTTCCTCCACTTTCTTAGGAATGTTTTTGACCGTATGAAATGATCATTCCAAAAGCCAAAAAAGAGTACATTCCGAAATATTTAATGTTACATTTTGGATTGATCATTTCAGAAGATAAAAAGTGAAGTGCATGAAGCAATAGCCTTGCTTTCGTAATGCATATAAAGTACACGCCTTTTTTTTTGGTAAATATAAAAAGTATAGGCCTAAAAACGTATGTATACAATATTAATAAAATATCATGTGGATGATGAAGTTCTAATAGAACTAATATTTGGTGACCAATGAACAGGGAATCACGAAGCAAATTGAAACCCGAGCACATGAATTTGCATCTAAATTGGATTCCTACATTAGAGGGATGGCAGGTGGTGCTGGTGCATGTTTATTTGAAGAGCTAGGGTTATTCTACATTGGCCCGGTAGATGGCCATGGCATCGAAGGGTATGCCAATACTTGGACCTATTCTCATTCATGCAATCACCGAGAAAGGAAAAGGCTATCATCCAGCTGAAGTTGCTCCTGACAAGATGCACGGTAATTAAGGGACTACATATATATTACTAGCCTTTTACTATTCTGAACTTGTATGTACTTGATTGTTTACATAACATTAACATAATGCAATTGGCTTAATGGATTCTATTTTGTGTAGGTGTTGTGAAATTTGATCCCAAGTCAGGGAAGCCGTTGAAATCTTAGTACGCGGTCTTAGACGCAGTATTTTGCGCAGTCTTTGACAGCAGAAGCAGAAGTTGATGAGAAAATTAATGCCATCCATGCTGCAATGGGAGGGCACAGGGCTTAACTTGTTTCAGAAGCGCTTCCCCTAAAGATGTTTTGATGTTGGGATAGCAGAACAACATGCTGTGACCTTTGTAGCAGGCCTAGCTGCTGAGGGCCTCAAACCCTTTTGCGCAATTTACTCTTCCTTTCTACAAAGAGGTTATGATCAGGTAAGAAGTTATGAAACTTTGGAGAATTAAACCAAACTAGTTTTTTTTTTTTTTTGGTTTTCTTTCTTTGCATGGTGGAAATTATTAGTGGTATCCATAAATCCCCTTTGACACTTTGGCTTTGTGGTGCATGCAGGTAGCACATGATGTGGATAAAAATAGTTTGGAAGTTATAAAAAATAAGAAAAATTATTGAAGAGAAGAGAAAATAAAGAAAAATAAATAAATATTATGTTATTTGAATGAATAAAAATATACAAAATAATATTAAAATTTTGCTTTAAAATACAATTTCGCTCTAAAAGAGAGAAAATGTTAAGGACAAAGGAGATGATTGTGAATTCTTTCTAGCATCCTTACACATAATAACGTCAATACTTTTAACATGGTTACACTCTAAAAAATTCTCATGGAATTGCTACAATCCAAATCACCTAAGAATATTAATTACTCCTTTCATCTTTTATTATAAGAATCTTTAAACTAATTCACGTTTTTTAAGAAAAATAATTAATTTAATTAATCATATTAAATTTATCAATTATTTATATTATCATTGTAAATTTTTTTTATCTCTCTATTTACTTAATTGTTTCTCGTAAGTGTTTTAAAAGAGAATAATTAAGTAAAAATATGAAAAAAAATTAATACATCTAAAAATTAGAAGAAAAAAAATCTTACAAAAATAGACAAATAATTTTTTAAAAAAGATCTTAATTATGGACGAAAATAGTATTCTTATTGTTCTTATTATTTATTATTGTGTGTGTTGGGGAAGGGGGACCGAGGAATATGGATAGGAGTTGGGGTGGGTTTCTTGGAATGGGGCCATCGAATTCCAAACTTAATGCACATATACATGTAGTTTCCACCACTAAACGACCATCGGTCCATCAAGGGCCCAAACTAATGAATACTTGTATTTCTTTTATAAATTGTACTTGAATATTTTTGCCCTTGTTGGATCAATCCATTATGATTTGGTTAGTTTAGAGAAGGAAGCTAAAAAAGAATAGGTAGAAAATATGATAAATTTATAAGTTGTTTGATAAGAAAATACTAAAAGAAAAGAAAGTTAAAAAATTGCATTCTTCTTAATTAATTGCGTAGAAAATAGAAGGAAAGAAAAATGTATGTATAAAATTATATAATTTAAATGTTTTCTCTTAAATACTTTTTATCTTATTTTATCTGATTCTATTGTACATACTTTTTATAGTTTAATTTTTTCTCTTAAATATTTTTTAATGTTATTTTATCTGAATTTAAAAATATATGTATATAAAATGTGAAATAGTTTTGAACCATATTACTAATAAAACCTCTGAATTGGTAGGTACAGTTGCAGATTTACATGGATATATATGGAGGGTAACGGAGATAATTACCCCTACAAAGTAAATTTTTTTACTTAAATATATTGAATAAAATTATTTTTACCTCCATATAAATAGATGTATTCTCATACGATAATTTTTTTAATAAGATAAATGTGAATAGTTGTAAAAAATAAAAGAGAGAATAAATTTATACTAATTTTATCCTTTTAAAATTTACTGTTTTTTATTTTTTATTTTTAGTAAAACTTATGTAATTTTTTGTTTGAAAAAATATTAGACTATTTTTCGTATCCACTAAAATTCTGGATCCTTAGATGTTAGATTCATTTGTATGGGATTTATTGATCGTCTCATGTGACCTTTTAGGAACGATATCATGTATTTTTGTTATCTAAATAAATTCTTGCATAGTCTATCCATAAGGGGTGACTGTAAATTAATTCAGGTTTTATAGAATAAATGGTTTGATGTAATGTTTCAAATTTGGGATCTTTTGTATCCACATATGTGTAGATCGAAAGTTTACTATTGTCAATTTTGTGGGGTACGTATGTTTTCATTTATATAAATGTGATTAGATTTTAATTTTTCAAAAAAATTATTATTATTTTTAATTTGATAAAATATTAAAAAATATTTTTACTATCACTTCTTAATAGCACCAGATGCATTTATTATCACTGAACGCAACTTAAAATTTTATTATCACTTACTAGAAATTCACGTCGAGTTAATTATGTTCTATACATACGTACATTGCATATGTCGTAACTGGAAAATACACCACTGGCAGAATATGTCTATATAATTACTTATGCGGTGTTTAGAAAGAAAGAAAGGAAAAAAAAAAAAGAGATAATAAATTATGTAGTTGAATAGTTTTATATTGTTATTGTATTATATCATTATATATATAATAAATTTATTAAATTTTATAATAACTATGTATATCAACAATATTTTTTAATTAATTCACCATCTAAATTTTTTTTATACAATAGAAAGTTATTAAACTCACAAAAAAATAGTTTTGAAAGTAGATTAATCTCGAGTAAAATTTTAAAGAGTTTAATGATTATACAACTTATTAGTGTGATACGGTCAATTAATTAAAAAATAACTTTAATAGTAATTAAATAAAAGGCTTAATTATCAATTTAGTATTCAAATTATTTTAAATAATTTTATTTTATTATAAAATTTTAAAAATTGTAATTTGATCATTAAATTCTTAAAATTAAATCAATTTGGTCCTCAAATTTAAAAAAAAAATCAATTTAGTTTTCAAATTTTTAAAAATGAACCAATTTGGACTAGAAAATTATTTTAAATGGTTTAATTTGGTCCTCAAATTCTTAAAATTTTCAAGATAAAATTGATTCATTTTTAAGAACTTTGAGAATTAAATTAAATCTTCTGAAAATTTGGAGAACAAGTTGATTTATTTTTAATAACTTAATGATCAAATTTAACCTTTTGAAAATTAATTTCACAATTAAGTCTAAATAAAATATAAAATACTTATAAAAAATATCAATATAAAATTATTTGGTAGGTTATATATGTATTACAAACATAAACCACAACTTTTATAAGCTAGGATTCATAGTCAAAAAATGTAAACATTTGATTTCTCAATTGCAAAACGTTCAAGTGGTTTTATTTGGAGACAAGTTAATCAAATCATTTACACTCTAGTTAGAGCGTTTCAATTTCATGCTAATCATAACATCTTTGAATTTATCCATACTTGCATTAAAATTCTTATTTTAAATAAAATGACATGAGTTTATTCCTCTAAAAAATAATATAAAATTATTCTATATTATTAATACATAACCAAATTTCTTAATAAGGAACGCATTGAGGGCCAAGTAATTGAAACGTTATTGAGAAATGGTCATTAAGTTGCAAGTAAAGCCGAAAGGTGTGCTTGCCCTTTGGGTGAAGGAAGAGGAAGCAGGCCTTTATGGAATGAAAGTAGCGTTCTAAGTCACAAGAAGACGAACATAGCCTTTTGGAGTCTCACGTTTGGGGGATTATCATCCCCGCAATTATATTTGCCATTACCCCGCGTCATCGCCACCAAGTTCCTTCTGTCTTTGTCGTTATGTACGCCATTTTCTTTTTTTCACCACGCCACCGCCCAAGAAAGTGACCTAAAGTTATGGTGTGCCACCGTTATTGTCTTCAACTTTCTTTCTTTATACTAACCCTTAACTTAGAAGTGAGTAGATTAAGATAGCATGTCAGAACCGACTTTCCAATAAATTAATTCATCTGTTTCTGGACCCTTCCTATTCACTAACTCGATAGTAGTAATTTGTTAAAGGAAAATGTGCCGATGAGGTCATCCATCACGTATTGTCCTTGCTTACAATAAGAGTTGACTTGTCTTGCTAATAACTCTTTTATGTTACTACTACTATAAATTATACAGTTATTTATACTAAAAATACGATTTTATCCTTAAACATCATTTTATTTTCGTAATCTAATTTTATAATATTTTTAGAAAAAGCAAAGCACATTAAAAAAATTATACTTGCATCCATAATCAATTATATTACTCAAGACTCACAACAGGAAGAAGCTAAAGCTAGTTTACTAACCATGAACATTTGTTGGTTAAAAAAAACCATCAACATTTCTTTAATAAGTCTATAAAAGCAATACTCGAAGAAAAGAAAAATAGTGTATATTTAGATTAAAATTTAAAATATTATACGCATTTCAATGTAAATTTAATAGACAAAAATAAAAATAAAGATTATGATTATGATTTTTTATAAAATTATTTTTGTTTCAAAAATACTTTTTCACCTAAAAATCAAACATTCATGGATTAATTACACGCTCTGAACATATTTGTGAACATCTCTTGCTCTAAACCTTGTATCTCCAAGCGTTAAATAGTTATATTCTTTGCTCAGTAAAGTATACACTTTTAATATACATTTGATTTTATATATGTATCCAAAAAAATATACATTTGATATATATTATGTTTTTAATATCAATCGAATGGTTTAACTTAATTTTTTTTTATCTTTTTCGATCTATCATTTTTAATATATTTTAATTTTAATTTGAATTAAAATATTTTTAAAATTTATCAATAATTAAAAATAATACTACATCTGTCCTCAGGTACAAGAATTTATTCACTTTATTGTTTGTGCTTTTCTGTAAGATAATTTTTTAATTGTTTGGTGTATTAATTATTATTTTTTCTCGTAATACAATATGTTATCTTGGAATAATAATTACTCATAGATAAAAATTAATTAAATGGAAAGAGAAATGAAAAATTAATTAAATGGAGAGAGAAATGAAGAATAATCTTGAAAGAACATGAAAAATTATTAATAAATTTAATACAATTAATTAAATTAATCAAAATTTTTAAAGAATATGAATTAGTTAAAAATATCTATATATAGAGACAGAAGCAGTAATATATTATAAATTTAAAATATAATTTATATATTTAAAAAATTGATTATAAATTTAATTAAATATAATTCATATATTAAAAATATTTTTTATTATAAAGTATAAACTATATTCATACAAAATAAACAATTATTTGTGTAAATTACAAGCTAATATACTAGTTTTAGCAATAACCTAAATGGACACTTAGGCGATACTTAGTTTTAGTGTTTATTTTCTATTTCTATTTTTTGAAAATAATTTTCATTTTCATTTTTTTTAAATTTAGAAAATATGTATCTAAAAGAAAATATTCTAAAATATTATCATATTTTTACGTCTTCAGATTACTGAAAACGTTAATTTGTTGTTTTTAGTTTTGGACCTGTTTTTTAACATATTTTCAAATAAAATGTTTTTAAAATTTTAAGCAAACTGTTACTTTTATTTTTCTTAAAAATGAAAACATAAAACAATGGAGCGTCACCTTGATTTTGAAAAGATTTAATACTCTGCTGGCATTTATTTTTTGGTATAATCATAGCTGGCTAATTGACTCATCTCTGGCGCGCCCTGAAACACAACTGACCTAGTACCTAATTTTCAGTTCCCGCGTATCTTGATATCTATTTATCTTACCTAAAATGGAGTTTGCAATTGATGATTAGGTACTTAGGTCTTTGTTCGCTTGCAACCTTATAGACAACAATTTCTCTACCCAAAGAAAAATGAAATCGGGTATTTTATCCCTTTTGGTGTGAGACGTGTGAGTCACCACATTGGGACCAATTGCGTATAAATTGCTCTTAGTGCCTGGGGCTTGTATCCACCCAGTCTTTTATGTGTTTCTTTGCTGAAGAAATGTTTAGGCTTTCTTTCTGTTCAATTTGTTTCACTTCCCTTTATTGTCACTGATGACCAACTTATTATTTCTGCACTTGAAATCCTTGATGTTCGTCACTTTGTAGTTTGTCTAAGAGGTAGTACAATGATAGAAGGTACGTATTGAAACACTGCGTGAGCTAAGGCGAAGAGAAAGCATAAGAAGTCGTTGAAGGTGAAAGAAAATGAGAAAATATAAAGGAAGAGCACGAGATGTATGAGACTTTTCCTCTATTGTTTCTTTCTTCTATGGGTCTATTCTTTCCTTATACAGATTGATTTCAGTGACTATCATTTTATTAGAATTTTGGAATAAGAGTATAAGGCCATCGATCAATTTCCTTCAATACTTCTTGTGTATGTAAATCATCTTAATCTTGTATATCATGATTATTTCTTAGTATTGATCATTACAACTACCCATAGGGCTCTTGATACTAAGCCAGTATGCATATGAGCTAAGAAATGATAAAATGGAGAATAACTCATACCTCATTAATTCGTGTTTTGTTTTTATATAATTTTTCTTTCTAATGAGTTGTGTCATTTTTCGTGTACGATTGATTGATACATTTTTCTCATCTCCCGTGATTCTTCATAGGCTCGTTATGTGATACAGTATTTTCTAGTTTTTATTCGGTACTTTGTGCACGTATCCCCTCAATGCATTATATATGGGATTATTAATAACTAATTTGACTTGTGGGTTTTTACGAGTTTTTGAGCCTCTCCCATGCAAATTCAAAACAAAATTCACTAAGTAATAAATATATCAAAAGGTGTGTTACTTGAAAAAATTGATTTTAATTGTTGGCTATATTTCCTATTTGAATTTGGTTCAAGTAAGGTTATGAAGGAGGAGGATGCAATAAAGTTGGTAACAAACGCCCTGTGCAAGTATTCAAACAATTGTTCTTTTACCAATAACTACAACAGCCAAATGAAATCACGCCATAAGTTTATTTGAAAAGGTTCCCACGTAAAATGAAGGTTCTTCAGTAACCCATCGAAAAGAAAAGTTTTCTGTAGTATAAAAAACATTCGCACTTAAACCCATTTTCCATTCTAACACTGCTTAAGGCTAATACTTCTATATATTTTTGTCCCTCTCTAAACAAAAAAAGATAAACGGTCCCCACGAGCAGATCATTTCCAATCTCCTCACATTGTTTGACTTTGCTTATAGTGCGCCTTGGATGCAATGATTATGATTCCTACTATACCATATTTTCTCTATATACCTCCCTCAAATTATTTTATACTACCTTCCAATCTATAAACCACGCATTTATACCAGTGTCGTAATGGTAATTATCATAAAAATAAGAATTACTCTTCTTCGTGCCCCTATCGTAAATGACATAACAAAAGAGGCAAATAGGATACGTTTATTACCTTTCAAAAAATAAAAAAGATACGTTTATTAGGTTGTTTATTTCCATTTAGCGTGTTACGTAGAAATGTGTGTATTATTCGTCAATTGTTTGCAACGACAAAGAATGCATTTCTTTAGCAAAATGTTGCCCCAAAAGAATAAGAATATCATGAATTAACAAAATAATCCAAATATGTTATAGCATTTCTTGAAGGATGTACTTGTCTCTCATTTCTTGATAGACTAAAAAGTTTTGCAAGTAGTGAAAACGTTAATATATATATATATATATATATATATATATATATATAAAATACATTTTTAATGAATTTATTTGAAATGTATGTTGAATATATAAATTTTTATAAACTTAAATATATTTTTAGTCCTTCAATTTTAAGTCACTTTTGTTTTTGATCCTATAAATTTAAATTGGTTTTTAGTCTCTTAATTAAAAAAACAATGATCTTTTTAATCCTCCATATGATGAAAAACCGCTTTCTAGATCCCCAAAAAATCAGTCAAAAGAATTAAAAAGAATATATTTCAAAATCGAGATAATAAAAAATTAAATTTAAGTTTGAATGACCAAAACAAAAAATAGTCCAAATTTGAGAAAAAAAACGTATTTAAGTCTTTTTTATATTTTGATCTAATAAAAAATTAATATGTATAATAAGTTTAGTAGTTGATATAGTAATTATTATTTTTAAAACTTATGTCTAAAATGATTTTTGACTAGTTAATAATATTAACAAAAATTACACTGATAATATATAAAATTAAACTACTTTTTAATATAATATCAAAGTATCTTTTAATTTTTTATTAATAAGTAAATTATGAAAATTTACTAAATCATTTGATATTCATAATTTTTAGTAGTTGTTGCATGAATTAGACTAAATAAAAACTATTTAAAAACAATATATTATAAATATTTTTTTATAAATAATGCAGTACTATAGTCTATATCATATCACTTTAATACTCAAAAAATGAATTCATTAATTGCGATACTTTGGGTTTGTGATAACAGAATTTATAAAAATACCATAAATTACTTTTTATAAATTTAGAAAGTTTTTTTAAGAAACACTTCTTACTAAACTTTATATATATATATATATATATATATATATGACAACAATAAATTTAGAACCTTAGACCTTGTCGGATAAAAAAAAAACTAAGACCTTGTATATCTTAAAAACATTTATGTGATTGGTTCAAAAAGAGATTGGTGTATTTATATTTTATATTTTATTTAATGTTTTCATTTTTATTTTCTTAATAATTATTTTAAAGGCATATGTTAACCATTCATATAATATCTATAAGAGAAAAAACGTTATCCACTAACATATTTTTATTATATATGATAAATTTATTGATTTTTATAATAATTAATTTAAAAATCATATTAATATTTATTTGTGACAATATAAAATTATGCCCATTATATTTTATGTATTTTTAGAGGACATTAAACTCTATGTATAATGTATCTTGAATGTTTACAAATTAATTAAAAACAAGGTACTTAATCATCTCTTGAAAAACAAAGGTGTTTGATGATCTTTCGTAATAAAAATAAAGTGCTTAATTATCTAGAACATTCTAATGATCAATATCCGTTCCTATATAAAAATAAAGGCTATGCATCATACGTAATTGTTTGACTACTACATTGGATTAAAATTGTGTGATTCCATGCTTCTTTACAGTTTAGAAAGAGAGTTTCATATCCACATGAGATGAATACATCTATAATTGCAATTGTCTGCTTCCAAATCTCAAAACATTTTATTTCCAGAAAAGCGTATATCTAAAAGTGTCCGCTTTTAAAATTCTGACAAAATCTTATGAACTCAGGATATACAATGAACAAATATCTTTAGGAGATGAAAAGAAATTGGAACTTGACAAAAAAAATTTACATTTGGTATGTTCCACAAATTAATTTTACTTGCGGTATGATTAGCGTCAACTTAAAAGAAAAAAGTTGGAGAACATATGAAGCAATTGCATAAACAAAAATATCAATTAAAATCCACACTTTAAACTTGTGCATTCTATCTCCTACTTCTCATTTTTCCCATGTGGGCTTGCTGTTGCCTCTTCGCGTCAACTTTAACATGTCGCCCCTTCCCAAATGCGTCTCCTGATAATTCGATCGATGAGTATGAGGCTCTCAGTCATAGAAGGGGTAAATTAGATATATTAAAGAAGATATTAGTGTAAATATTTTGTGATAAGTATTATTTAAGATAAATATTATTAAATTAATAAATTTATCGTCCGTAAAAATTTTATGATTAAATGATAGTATAAAAATATTAAATAATTTTAGTTTATATGTCATTTATTTGAGAGTAGTGAAATATAATTTATTTATTTTATATCTGTCAATCAGAATTATTTTTCAAAAGTAAAAAAAATATAGAAAATACATCTATAATAAAACCAAAAAATATTTTCTCATCTTTTCGTTTTTTCCAAAAGATAACAAGATGGAAAAGAAATTTATACTCTTTAATCCTTTATATTATCTTACTAATATGCAATAAAAAAACGTTAAAGAAAGCATATAAAAAAAGAAGGTGTGATTGCATAATGTCCGTGACGGGCCCACGTCGGCACAGACACAACACGATGACAATTGACAACTACTACTCCGCAATACATATCTATTCTAATATTACTGGTTTGAGCGAACGATTTATGTGGCCAAGAGTGCACCACGTGTCCCGCATTCATTCGTCATCACGTAGATTTCTCTCAACGACTAGTCACTAATATAGATAATAGAAAAACCGCACCCAAAGAAATCAACTCACTCACTCCCCAAACACATTCCTCTTCCTTCCAAGTTCCTTCCACTCCTCGCAATAACAGCAGTGGTACCATTAGCCGCGTTTTTCAAAAGTGCTTTTCGATGGGAATTGAAAGAGTAGGCTTGAATGGATTCAGGAGCGGCTGGAGCGTGCCGCTGAAGAAGCCATGCGATTCCTGTAAGCTGGCTTCGGCGGCGCTTTTCTGCCGCCCCGATTCCGCGTTTCTCTGCATCGCGTGCGATTCCAAGATTCACTGCCCGAATAAACTCGCGTCGCGCCACGAGCGCGTGTGGATGTGTGAGGTGTGCGAGCAGGCACCCGCTTCTGTCACGTGCAAGGCTGACGCGGCCGCCCTTTGCGTCACGTGCGACTCCGACATCCACTCTGCGAACCCACTCGCGCAACGCCACGAGCGCGTCCCCGTGGACCCCTTCTTCGACTCCGCGGAATCCATCGTGGAAGCCTCCGCCGCCGCTTCGCTCGGGTTCATCGTCCCCTCCGACGACGGCTCCGCCTCCGACGCCTTCGCCCCCGAAGACTCCGACGCCGCCGCCTGGCTCATCCCGAACCCAAATTTCGGGTCCAAACTCATGGACTCCCCCGAAATCAAGTCCAAGGAGATATTCTTCTCTGAAATGGATCCCTTCCTCGATTTTGATTACTCAAACTCCTTCCAAGACAATAACAGCGCCGGAAACGACAGTGTCGTTCCAGTTCAAACCAAACCCTCTCTTGCCCCTCCCCCCATCAATAATCACCACCACCACCAATCAGAGACTTGCTTCGACATCGATTTTTGCCGCTCGAAGCTCTCCTCCTTTAACTACCCATCCCAGTCTCTTAGCCAAAGCGTAAGTACTAATAACACAACTTAAATTTAGTGACGAAAATTATTTTTTTGGTGATGGTTTTTTTATAAAATAAATAAATTTATGTGACAGGTTTCGTCGTCGTCGCTTGACGTTGGAGTGGTGCCGGACGGGAACACAGTGTCGGACATGTCGTATTCGAGTGGGATTGTGGTGTCGGGTGGAAGTGGTGGACAAGGTGCGACGCAGTTGTGTGGGATGGATCGGGAAGCGAGGGTGTTGCGATACAGAGAGAAAAGGAAGAACCGAAAATTCGAGAAGACGATTCGATACGCATCGCGAAAGGCTTATGCGGAGACCCGGCCCAGGATAAAAGGCCGGTTCGCGAAACGAACCGAAATTGACTCGGATGTGAAGCGTCTCTATAGCCCTGCCGCTGCGGCGCTCATGCTGGACACTCCATACGGCGTCGTACCATCGTTTTAGTTAAATTAATTAAAAAGAAGAAGAAACGATGGGTGCATGAATCTAATGTTGGGAAATCTTAGAATAATGATTAGTGATTCTGTGGGATTATTAGGGGAAAAAAGGTGAAGAATCGAATCGGTACGAACGTGATTCTTAGCTGGAGCGCGATGGGAAAATTATTGTGAAGATTTGTCTCGATCGACCAGAAAAGCCCGTTTACTTTTTAAGGGGCTGCTGTTTCATATTCACCTCGTGTAGAATTAGAATCTGTACTGTAAACTCTTTTCACTGCCTTGCTGCTTCTGTCTTTTTTTAGTATAAAAGTGCCTTTTTTTTTTATCAGCCAGATCACGGATCTCTTTCTCCATTCCTATTGGCTGTCCTCCCCAACTATATATATATCACTTTTTTATTACATGATGATGATCATCAAAGCCTTTGTTTTACTTTAATCAACTCCTTATATGCATTCCAAGGTCACACCAAGTCAAGTTTCGGCTTTTGATTCCTAATATTCGTTTGATAAATACTTGTGCTTTATTTACTCTTTAATGTAAATATTTCAAATATTGTTGAGCATTTTAATTCCAAGAGTATAATTAGATTTAATAATTATTCTTTCACTTCATTATATATATATAGAGAGAGATTCTAAGAGACAATGATAAATTTAAAAACAATAATATCTTTTTCATTTTTTCAAATAATAATAGAGAAGCAAATTATTTTAAAATAAAGACACACTAATTTATCATTACTCACAAGATAATCCTAATGATGAGAAGTTTGAATGAGATTTCAATTCAAATTTCATTGATGTCAATGTAAAAAAGAAAAGAAAAGAAGATAAAAAGATAATCTATCACTTACTAACAAGAGCCTAAAATAAAATATGGATTAAAAGTAAATGAAGGAAGGATATAACCCCCAGGGGAAAATATTTATTCGTATGTGTGGTTATAATTACGTGTAACACAAACATTACGTGTTAAAAGTGTGTTTGAGTGCCTTAAAGTCTTAAATAAGTGTCAAACATCAACATTTGTACAACATGCATACGATGTGAGTTGGATACATTATTCATGTGTTGAAACTAAAAAAGAAAAATATAACTATAACATATTGAGTCGAGGACATGACTTGAATATAGTTCCAAAATTTAGATGATACTCTAAATTAGTTGGATATAGGAAAAGAAACAGGATCAGTACTAACAATTTCAATTGAAAAAAAAAATCAGAATCAACTTTAACCTTTTGAAAGCAGTAAAATGCAATTTTAGGTACGTTAAGAAAATCTTTCTACAAACATAGTCACAAAAAACTTCACTTTCTCAATTTTCCTAGTCTTTGTTTGTTTTTGTTTTGGTTGACTTCTCTCATATTTCTTTCTCCAAAGCCTCAAATATACCCAATGATTTGCGAGAAATAAATTTTTATCTATTGAAAAAAAGAGAGTACTTTTTGTGCATTTGAACTATTTAATAGCAACCTTGTCTTCATAGTGTCTCCATGGCTTCCATTTTCATCATCATCACCTCCTTTTCAGTTGAAATATTTATTTAATACTCTGTTTGTGCCTTCCATCTTCATCTTCATGCTTTAATTGTGTTTCCTATCTTCATTGTCATGCTCTAGTCTTGTCTTCCATTTTCACCTTCATCTCGATTTTGATGCAATAACAATATCAATAAATTTATATATCTTCTCAATTTATAACTTAATAGTGAACCAATAATCATTTGTTGTTATATATAACTTCCATCTTCATTTTCACACTCTATATTGTTTATTAGTGTATAATAAACTATTTATTGTTTTGTTGAATTATTATTTTTTATTTGAGGGTTAGTAGTCATTGAAGGTGAAAAACATAGTTCAATAGTTCATCGTCTTATTTTAGATTTCTTTTTTATTATAAAAAAAACAAAGTGTTAAAATTGTGTGATGATCTCTCAATTTTTTTAGAATATTTATCATAAAAATTAACAAATTTTATTAATATATTGATAAATATATAAAGGGAAATGCTAACTAATTTTCCAAGGACAATAGTTAAAGAATCAATAATGTTATATCCTCCTATTTCAAATAATCCTCTTGAAAATGCTCCTATTACTTTTTATGGTAAGTATTGTATGGAAAGTAAAAATATTTAATATTTTGGAAGTATAAAACACATATAAAATTTGCCATAAAAAATAACAGGATGATTTATAATTATTCAATCAAAATTGGACTTTTTTTTATTGAAAAGTTTAACAAACAAATATTTTGTGATTTACAATGCAATATCAACGTAATTTTCGATAAAAATTGTCTATTTGTCGATTTCTTAACCACATATATTCTGATTATCGATTTAAACAAATAGAAAATTAGGCACAGTCAATATATATGTGTTTGTGTTCATGTTATATTTGTGTATGTGTTTGTGTCACATAGGCTATACGAGTTGAATTTGTATTTATTTAACAATTTTTTTATAAGGTATTTGAGTTTATTAGTTCATAATTACTTAATATCTTTATTAATTTTTTTAAAATAAGCATTAAGTATTTCCCTTTATAATATCTTGTCTTTATTTTGAAATTATTGTCTTCAGTTTTTTTTAAGTCTATAATTGAAATTTTGATGTCTATTGTCTTTCATTAACATTCAGCAATTAAGAGTTCATTAGTTGATTTAAAAAATAATTATACTTTTACTAAAACACATTATTATTTAATATTCTCTTGTTTCATTTAGTTAGTAAAAATAACTTTAAGTTAATCATCTACAAAATCAATAAATGAGGATATGACTGAAAAAACAGACCAAACCTTGAATTTCTAAAATGACAATAGTTTCGTTGAAAATAAAAAATTCTATAAAATATAATTTTGAAACAAAGAGAATAATCTATTTTTTTGTTATGCCTTAAAGATGTTTGTTAATAATTGCTTATTCAACTACTAGTAAGTATCGTTATACTAGTATTTAAAATTTAAGTAATATTTAAAAGTTAAATTTTAAAACAACTGAAAAGGTTTATTTTTAAACATTTATGTGTAATTAATTATGTATAGTTTTAAAAAATATTTAAAAATTATAAAATATAAGTGTAATTAATAAAAAATATTTAAACTTATGATTTAAAAAAAAAAGACACATGCATTCTTTGAGAATAAAACATCTGTAAATGTGTGTGTGTGTATATATATATATATATATATATATATATATATATATATATATATATATTAATTTGAAGTATAAGAAAATATGATTTGAAAGTAAAGGATTTCAACTTTTTTTTTTTAGTTTGAAAGTATGAGAAAATTGGGATTTGAGTAGAAATAAGCATCTGTATGTATAAATTAATTATTGATTTTTTTTTTAATTTACATCAGTGAAGACTTATAGTGTCTTGCACAAAAAAATGTTCTTAAAAAATAAAAATATTATTAATGATAAATAATTAAGAGAAAATCACAACTTTTAGTTTCATACGTTTTGCAATTTGTTAAGGTGGAAACTAACAGTAACACCGACCTTCATTTGACTTGTTACAGACTTGCATTTTTTTTTTTTAAAAAAAAAAGAGTAAACACTTAAGTTGTAATTTGAGAATCACGTTCTTTTGTGGAAAAATATATTTGAAAAGTGTTTTATGTGTTAGGTAGGTTGGTATCTTGTTTAGTGTCAGTTTGGATTTTTATTCAAAATGTTTCAAATTGTGATTTAGGTGGGTTTTTTCTTTGTAACCTCTGCTCAATGTATAAATTTGGAGTTCTAAACAAAAATATATATACATAATAAAGTCTAAAGAAATAATATGATTATATATATATATATAAATATATATATATATATATATATATAAAAGTTTATATAAGTTAGGTCCCAAATATTCATCATAGTATATTTAAAACTCAAAAAAATATTTACAAATTATCTATTAATATAGTTCTCGTAATAACAGCAACAATCAAAGTAACATATTCTTAGATATAAGATATTTTTTACCAATTAGATCAACTATTGTTGATAAAAAAAATATAATAATATAATTAATTCTAGGAGAATTATTTTTTTAATTCTTTTAGAGTAAAAATAATTTACCAAAAGGGTGTAACCGTGTAACTTAGTTAATTAAGAAGAGTAAATGAGTGATTATGATTTATGAGTACCTAAATTTTATTCTTATGGATACAAAAAGTGTAAAATTAATTTTATATATTTTTTAAAAATTATACTTAATTTTTTATTTTAATACAATTCTATTTAGTAATAAGATAAAATTATATATTCTAAAAAAATTACAATATTATTTCAAATACTCATTATTTGAATATAAATCCAGCGAAAATCTATGACAAAATCATTTCAATCTGATAACATGTGTGACAGGCTAAGTCACGTTTGAAGACTTTCAAAGTCAACTAATACAACTATTGAGATTTCGGCTCGTTTTCCTTTAACTTTTTTGGAACTATTGATATCTTTATATATATATATATAATAAAGAAATATTTACATTACGCATTTTATTAGATAATGTTATTTTTAAACACTTCTTAAATTTTTTTATTTTTCTTCTAAACAGGAATAATTTATTATTACTTTTTGTTATCATTTTTTTTCTTTATTACTTTTAAAAATTAGAGAGAGACATAGTGTCTTCATCTTTTATTATATATAAAAACATTTACATGTTATTTATCAGTAAAATCTTTATTGATAATGAGAAATTTTGGAAACAAGTTCATCTAACCATATTTTTTTCTTATGGGTCTAATAACATATCTATTTTTGACTTCTTGATAGTTTTTACACAAAAATTTTCAATGTATTTTATCTTTATTCACATGTTTTTTAGAAAATTTTTCAAAAAATCATCCATTTTATAACTATTATAGACCAAATAGTTAATTATGAAGTTCTTAAATGATAGATTAAAAAAATAAATATATCATGTTAATATATATAATATAAACTAATTTCTTTAAATCATCCTCATTTGTAAGTCTCATATCTACACAAATTTTAAATCCTCTCTCATTTTAGTAGGATTTAATTAAAATGTTACACAAAACATCTTAAAAACCTAAAAATTTAACTATTACTCAAATGCAAATCAATTAAAACAACATCCTCCATGAAGGAAAGAAAAGCAAAGTCTGAAATTGAAAAATAGTTACAACTATCCGTAGTCCATCTAACCATTTATAACGTAACATAACCATTAGTTAATAAATAAGAGAAATGTTAATAACAAACTCTCACATGAATATACTTTTTTATTAGTTAATATTTATTAAAAATAAAAAATTATAAGTTCTATATCATACTTAATGACTATTTCTCTTAATTTTGTAATTTTCAATAAATTTTAATTTATTAGTCAGGTTTTGTAAAAAACAAAATAATTAAAGGGTGTTTATAATGGAGTGTATTAAAGAATGTGTTTTTAGCATTTTCTAAATGTATGACTATTAATAATGAGAAGGTTAAATAGTTATTTTTGTCTTTAAATATGCAGAGTGTTGACAAAATTATTCTCAAAAGATAAAAATTTAATTTTTATTCCCAAAAAATGAAAAAAAAAATGCAATAAATTCATCTATCCATTAACTTATGTTTGTTATCATTAATGAAAGAGTCTATGTAGCACATAGAGACAAAAATGCAAAAAAATGATAGCCAACATGCTGGTTGAATAATTGAACCAAAATATCGTAAGTTTTCATTGGACTAATTTATCATACTTTAAATTTTCTTTCATTTAATAATAAAATATAATTTAATCTTAATTTTTTTTCCCTTTTTTTTCCTAGTTGCAAAAAGAACATTAGAATAAATACTTAAAAAAATATGGAAGCAACATAAGTTAAAACAAACATGATATTAAATATAATATTGATTAATAAATATAATATGTTTGTTGTTTTAAAAATTTTATTGTGAGAAGATTGAGTAGTGACAAAATCAAGTTGGATCTCATTTGTTTGTAAGGATTAATTTAATGACTATGTATTTTTGTTTGAATATCATATTTTGAACAAAGTACTATCATATTAGAAATTTCAAAATAACATATATAGTATTTTTAGTAATCAATATATATGTTTATTATTATGTTTGTTCTTACTTATGATTGTTTTTCTTTTTTTAAAGTTTTTATTGTAATGTTATGTTTATAACGATAAAAAAATGGAAGAATATGAAAATTAAATTATATTTTATCCTAAGGTGAAACTTACTCACATTCTGGACAAATGAAAATTTATTTGACATTTTTGTTCAATCCATTCAGTCGTCATCTTGACAAACATTTTTGTAACAATTTCATCCATTTATACTACATAGACTATTTCATTAACAATAATATACTTAAGTTAACAAGTGAATTAATTTGTGACACATTTTCACTTTCAGGGACTAAAATTTGAATTTCTATATATTTGGGACAAATTTATCCATATTTTACACATTTATGGAAGAAAATGATTGTTTATCATAATGAGAACTATCCCATTTGATGTCATTGGACAATTTTACCCTTAAACCACTACTTAAATTTCAATTTTTTATTCTAACTTACATTAACTTTCCACTACTTTTTATATTGTTAATTTTTTTATTTTGTCAATTTTTTTATTAACTATATTTAACTTCTATTTCTTTATTATTTAAAAAAATTAGAGACACTCCGTGTCTCTCTTCCCCTAGTATAAATTAAAACAAATGTTATATAAATCATCATTTAAAATTAATTGTGTTACATTGAATAATATCATATAAATTTTAACTTTCAACGATAAAGAACGCTAAAATTGAATTATAGATTACAAAGTATGATCATTTTTAACCATTACAAAAATCATAAAATCGTGGACTTTGACATTCTCACCGTTGTAAACGAAGTTGATATGTGGTGTTGTGATTGTTGTGGTGATTAAAATCCCCACATTTTTGTAATCTATCATTCATATTTTGTAATGGTTTTTTGCTGTAACAAATTAAATCATTAGTAATGTTATTTGTCGGAATTAGTAGTCGACTTTAACAAGGCGCATTTCATAAAATGAGAAATTAAAAATCAACAATTTAAAATATGAACTAAAAATAAACTTTTTGGTATTTATAGGAATTACAAATATATGTTAATCCAAAATTACACAAATCATTAAAGAACTAATAAACCTTAAAAGTAACTGTTACGGATATTTTATATTGGGCCAAAGACTAAAAGGCCCAAGGTAAATATAAAACGAGTTATTAAAGGAAAGACCCAAGAAGATCAGAATCCTAAATATCCACAGAATCAAAGAAGATACAGGAGGTTATTTACAACAAATATCCAATGTATCTGTTCATTCTTTAGAAGATCGTGACCAAGAATCGGACCAGTTTCCTCATTTATCTGCAGACCAGTGAATATAAAAAGCCCCTCTCCTCTTTGGTGAAAGGTACACAGATATTCTGACTCTCTCTTTTCCTTTCACACAAGCACACACTGCACACCACTTGTGTCGTGTTGTTTGCTGTGATCTTCATCCTCCTTTGGGTGCTGCAACTTCCATAGCATTCAGAGAGAGAGAGAGAACCTTGATCGTACATTAAGACCCAGTTTCATTACTGGACCTCCGTTTGCAACGAACGGAACAGTAACTATCATATATAATTTTTTATGGGTTAAAATGTGAATTATTTTAAAATAAAGAGAGTACTTTATAAGGAAGTCATAAAATAAAATAAAATAAAATATATTTAATATTTCATAAATATAAAAAGCATTAAATACTTATCATATATTGTAATAAAAAAATAGAAGGATTAATACAGGAATGTTGTTTAAATATTTAGAATTATTTTTTTATATATAGAGTATAATGCAATTGTCCTTCATTAATCACTTTCCCCACTAACTTTTGGACTTGGCTCCTCCACTGGATTTATGCCTGATGCCTGTAGTTGTGAGAACGGATCAAAGTGGCGTTGATTGATCAATCTAACTACTACTGTTTCCTTGTTTTGATTTTCTGAACTTGGCTGTTAAACTCGACAGCAATAGTAACGACATCATCTTCAGACTATGGTCAATGTGCTTGTTTGTTACTCAAGAGAATAATGCAACACGGCTTTCCTTAAAAAAAAAAAAAATGGGGTTTCAAATCCAAATAGATCTCCGAATCTGAAACATCCAATGAGCTTCGACATTTCGATTCTCAGAAGACTGTATGTATACTGGGAAATAAGTGCCCAATTTCATGTCCTGAAGTATATTATATATTTTTAGTTAATAAACAAAGAATAATATAAATTAATCAGATAAACTCTTTCTTTCTCTTGTGTGGATCGTGAAAAATGATTAGTCACAAATTACCAAGATAAAGTGCATAAATCATTATTTTCTGTCAACGAATTAATTAATAAAATAAAAATTAAGTAAGTGAAAAAAAGAGATAATAAGTCCTAATACTTTCATTATCTGTAATTAAATTAGAAAAAAATTGTTTATTACTACATTGTTGAGGTCCTATTGAAGAGGAAAATGTCATTCTTGGGGAGCTAGTTACAATGGGGATTCATTCAATTATCAGCATCAAGCAACCAATTTTTTTTATATATTTTTTTCTTTCTGTTGAAGAAAACTGAAAACTGATATGGATAGTGGCAGGCTGCGTTTGATCTGAATATGGGATATAACAATGAAGACGAAAAGGTGTCGGTTACTTGTTTAACGTGGGGTCACTGTCAAATGGGCTACAGGGTGGGCCCAGCCCACACCCCCTTCACGTGCGCCACCCGTCCAAACCATCCCCTTGTGGCTCAGCTTGTCTGGTTGCAGAACTACTGTCCAGTGTGGTCCATTCAAGTTTTATGTCCATCATCAATTCCACTATCGACTATAGAGGAGCCCACAATGTTATGTTACGCTTTGCATAGTCAACACAACATAACACCAATAACATTACTGTAACACTATAAAACATGTAAAACAAAATAGAGATGCATAGTAAGTAATTCCCGACAGCAACATGTAACATATCCACATATTGATTCGGGCGTTGGGACTCCACAAATCTAGTAAAATAAATAACTTGTTAGGGCTTGGTCTATTGGTCTCCTCCTCTTGCATGTAATTGTTTGATCTCATTTTGGAATGGTTATTTTCTTGGTGAGGATTGAAGAAAGTTACATCCATTGAGGGACATGGATTGAAGGGCTTGTGTTTGGATAAATCTGCACTTTCATTTTCAACCTTCTTTATGTGTTATTGATTTCCTTGTGCTTTCAATTCGGTTCCCAATGTTACCGTGTGAAGAAGGGGTAGACTAAAATCCAAACTTAAGGTACATGTTAGATGTGGTCCTTTCCTTTTCTTTGTTTTATGCTCTCTTGCATTTTATTTATTTATTTGCTGGCTTGGATTTAAGTTGGCCGAGGTTATTTTCATTTATAAGTACATTAACAAATATCTCATACGTGCACAAAAAAATCTTATACATTTTTTTCCCACGTATATTTAATTTTTTAAATAATATAGAAAATAAAATTAAAATTAAGATCGCATTTTTATAATTGTAAAATATGGCTAATTATTTAAATAGAACTTTAAAAATATAGATTAAAAGTATTCATAATGGGTGTATAATAACGTAAGTTTAAAATTGGAAGAAAACATTAAGAATGACACGTGTCTTTGAGGAAAAAAATAAACTAAGAGGTTCAATTATATTTTTAAAAAATTATACTGTAATTTAATATATAAAGTAAATTGTATGAAAATTACTAGTGAATAATGTTAAATTACTCTTTCATTTTGGAAAAAACAAACCAATTTAAAGGTGTCCCCAAGGTATTTGTACGGTTGCATGATTTTTATATTGTTGAATGGATAAGATGCTTTTTTTGGTGTGAAATATAAGATGAATTTGTATACATAAATTAGTTGAAAATTCGTTCCCCTAAAATGAGATTACTTATTAGTATCAAATTTGAAGTGTGTAAGAGACTAAGAATACTTTGTAATGTTACTAAAAACATTGTTAAGATTGCAACAGTATCGTATGCACTAGTGTAATCAGTAATATCATAAAATTTGGCCAACCACCATTTTAACTTACACACGATAGTATTATATATATGAGAATTCAATCTTTAAAGAAAATAATTTTTAATCATAATTAATTAGAATTTCTTTTTCTTAAAACGATTAAGAAAAAGAATACACTTTTTTCCTCTCTCTCTTTCTACCTCTTGCTTTTATACTGATACAAAAATAGTTGGGTAGCTTCTTTTTTTTTTTTTCTTTTTCTTTTTGCTTTGCATGGGAACTGTGTTATAGTATTTTATAAGTCTTTAAAGGAAAAATAGATATCCTCTTTTATTTTTATAATCATAAAATCTGTTCAACCATAATTTAAACTTACACATGTCAGCATGTCAATATATACACTTCCGTCCTTTCACTTTTTTTTTTTCTCTATTTACATCCTGCCATTTTACTGGAACACGGATCTCATACTTTGAACACGTAGGGTGCAAAACATGCTGTGTTCTAGTATTTTATTAGTCTTTCTGAAAAAAGAGAGTATTTTATTAGTATTTAAAAGAAATAAATCACGTCCTCTTTTATTTTTAAAATAATAAATTAATAATAACGGGCTTTCAACTTCCTTACCGTTGCAAATAATGAATGGACTTTCATCTTAAAATTTTCGCTCAACGTGCCAAGCTACAAACCAAAAATCGTTTATTGTTTTATTTTTAGCTTTAGCTTTTTTCTCTATCTTTTGGTTGAGCCCAACACAATGACCTTGAGCCCAATACAGTGACCACATAAATGGACGTAAATAGGAAATGGATGTCTATGACCCAAAAAATATAAAAAACAGTGTAAATTTATGAATTTAAATTAAATATACCGGAGGAAAAAAAATTACATTGTCATATAATAATGATTGAATGTTATGTATGTTAAATTTATTGAGTTTTATAATAATTAATATTTTAACTTGTGTAATATAAAAAAAATATTTATTTTATATAACTAAAATTCATAATAAAATTTTTAAATTAATAAAATATATTATAATTTAATTTAAAATAAATAAATATTTTTAAACATATAAATTATATTTCAGATTTATAATACATAATCTATATTGAGATAAAATGTTGTTTTTAATTATTAATACATTTTTTAAAAAAGGTATAAAAATTTAATTTAAAAATAAAGAGGAAAATGATATATTAAGAAATATAAGATGTTGATAAAAATATCTAAAAACACTCTTATAAATATCCTTATTAAAAAATAATTTCTAAAAATGCCTCCGTTTAAAATAAATATTCTA
>CM023947.1:6176522-6228038 GCA_013407115.1 Glycine latifolia
ATATATATATATATATATATATATATATATATATATATATATATATATAAACAGAAAAATATATAAAGGGAACTATTTTTAAAATCATATCTAACATTATGATTAATTAAATAAAAACGTGCAAGAAAATTAAACTTTTAACTTATAGGACCTAACATCAATTTTAACTTGTGATTTTTTTTCTTCTAACAAAAATCATATATTTTAAAAAGACACATTTATTCATTTGATCGATCATAAAAACAGGATCTAAGGTAGACGTGATCATGTTTTTATTATAAATAAACAGGATGACAACTGTATATATATTTAGCGAAATGCCGGATATTAGGAAAGACAACTGTACAAAAATTATGTGGTGTGTTTTCATTTGCCAATCTATTCAAGTTTCAAACCTCCACTGAATGCTTTTTTTCAGACAAATAGCATACATCAAAACAAAGACAAACTAACTTTTTTATAATATTTTTGTTTACCAACAACTTGGCACATATAAGAATGTCTTTCGTATTAACAATATTTCCCTAAAATCTTCATAAAAATTATAATCCTCCCCTTCAACTCCAAAAAAATAGAAAAGTTCGTATTTGCTCAAACAATACAGACTAGACTAAGGTGTACAAAATAAACAACAAAAAAAGAGTCATATGATAAGTTACGCAAATAAAGAACCAACCTCTGATCTAACGCTTATTACTTCACTCCTACCACAAACCTAAGATATAGAGTATGGAAAAGAAAATTGAAACTGAACCCTACATTTCATTCTCACAAATAATCCTCCAAAGATATGTCTGAGGGTACATCATATCCGAAAACCATAGAGTAATCATCCAATTCATCAGAAGTGAACTTTGGGATCCTCCAGCTCTTTCCAACCTCACTCTCTTGACCACTGGTTAGCAGCTCTAATACCTATGTAAATCAAAAAAGAAGAAAAGAAATGAGAAACTTCAGTTAGGTGAATGAGAAACTCAAACATGACTATTATTGTTCATTTACCTCACTCATTGGGGGACGCCACGTGGCAGTTTGTCTCACACAGTATGAAGCCGTTAGCACTACCCTATAGAGTTGCTCTCCATCATATTTACCTTCCAATCTTGGATCAGCTAGCTCAGCAATATTCCCTGATTCCATCAGAGGCTTTGCCTATATGTTGCAAAAGCATATTAATGTCATGCTTAACCAATTTATACAGGTATGTTTATCGTTTGGTAATAATTCTTAAATGGAGTAAATTCCCACATTCATTCCTTAAAAATTTAGCATGTGACACATTAGTCCCTGATAACATAAAATTCTCACATTAATCTCTACAAAAGTTGTCATATTATTCCTTTCCAGCTGGACAAATGTGTCCCTACCAAAGACTAATATCATCTATATTTGCATTGCTAAAATTTTCTGGAAGAATTTAAGTGCTTACTCTTCCTAATTTGTTAATAAGCAACATTTGTGAACTGTGACACTTCGTATAAGGGAATGAAAGGTATGATTACCCATAGGAGAAGGTTTTGCTTTGATGAATCAACAGGTCTCCGTCCAGTTACAATCTCCAAAAGTAGAATTCCAAATGCAAAAATATCTGTTTTTTCATCCACGATTCCATGCATAAAGTACTCTGGCGCCAAGTATCCAAATGTGCCCTCCACGGGGATCACAGCATGGTGAGTCCACTTGTTAGGAAGCCACTTTGCAAGCCCAAAATCGGTAATCTAAATATAGACGTTCAAAAAGTTAAAAATGTAAGTTGATTGAATTGAATCACGTGAAAACAATGTTGTTTCTACCAACTCCAAATGTTTGGATTTGATTACTATTCTATTTCTATATACCTGTGGTTCATAATCAGGACCCAGAAGAACATTGGAGGCTTTAATGTCACGGTGAATTATTCGGTGTTTGCAACATTTATGAAGATAATGAAGGCCCCTTGCAACACCAATGGCAATTTTGTATCTGATTGGCCAGTCTAGTGAATCTCCAGCTTTACCTGATAATGATTTCCAATGCATTAATCTCAAATGACATAACAAACAATACTTTGCTGAAAAATGAAATAAAATAAGGAATTGGAATACGAGGCTTTATTACCATGCAGTGCAGTTGCCAAATTTCCATTTTGAGAGTAATTGAAAATCAGATAAAGCCCATTTTCAATGCAGCAGCCCACTAAAGTTGCAGTATTAGGATGGCAGACATGTCCAATAACACCCAACTCCATAAGGAACTCCTTTTCCTTGTTAGGATCCTTGTTGTCCTTGGCCAACCTCTTCACAGCAATGGTTCGTCCATCTGAAAGATCACCTTTGTATACTTCCGAGTACCCACCTCGTCCAACCAAATTATCTGTTGTTTAAACATGAAAAAGAAAAAAGAAATTAGGACTCTTATTATTCCTAGTAGCTTAAAATAGCCTCAGGAGCTCACAAATAATAATAATAAAAAAAAAGACAAAACTTAGATATAATTTCCTAAGTGTTTTAAGTGTTGTTCTCCTATCAGAATTGGACGATCATCTTAGCAGTTCATGTAATAAAGGCTTGCATTAAAGGTTAACACAAATTATTGAAGTCACAGTCTAATTCTGATTAGAAAATGACACTAAAGATACTTTAGAAAATGTATCTAAGTTTAGTCCAAAAAAACTAACATACCTTGGTGGAAGTCTATGGTAGCATTGGATATCTGTTCATAGCTGAAGCACTTCAACAAAGGCTGACGCTTTTCATTTTTGGATATGCTAAAGTTTTTGCTTCTAAATGGTGAAGCAAGGAATGAGACTATGAACCTGAATGGGAACTGTGGTTTTCTTATCTTGGGTCGCCTCTTAGAATCCGATGATGGGGTATATGTGGTGCTTGAGACCCTAGTGCTAAAGGTATCATCTTCAGTGCTGTTCGATTGTCCTTCTAGACCATCTAGTACTGTTCTTGGTGAACGGTTCTGAGCCTTGGTTCCTGATATATAATCCTCCAAAATAGGGCAGGCACCCTTGCCATACTGGTTATCCTTCTTAAACCATCTTGAACTTGGTTGTTTTTTATCTGCTAGTGAAAAGATACAAGGTATCTCTTATTAAAGGGACTTGTTATCCGTTGTAATTTGTATTTTGTTACATTATTTCTAAGAACTGAATTACCTTGAAAACGTGTTGAGTTTGAATTGGCATTTTGATCTGCCTTTGTACGTTTCGCAACTGAGACCATTGTACACCCATCATGTGCATGCTCAAAGCAATACTTGGCAATTCCTTTAGAAGTTCCAATTCTAAGAAAAAAATAAAAATAAATCAGATTTGTCGTGCATGATGTTCATAAAGAAAATAAATAACCGTTATTACTTATTTCATACTTATTTGTTCTGTTTCTTGAGCCACGGATAAGAAGATAGTCAGCATTGATGGACTTGGCTTCCTCCACTAAACCTTCACCAACTGTGGAATTGAGTGCCACCCTGGCCTCCAAATTAACCTGATAATGTTGTTTTCATGAGCGTTTATTTGTTTCTAGACTTCAGTAGCAAGCATGTTGTAGTCTAACCGTTATATAAGAATATAAAACAAATTGCTGCTTTTATAGATAGGGACATTTATAATCTTATATTTGATCCTGGTGAATTACCTGCTTAGACCAACAGGACTGTGCAAATTCTCCAAGCACAGATATAACATATGCTTTTGCCTGCCTAAGTTGTGATTGCCTTCTTCTGACTGAGACACGCTTCTTCTTATCCGCAGTAACTGTAATTTAACAAACTTGCAGGCTATTACAACACTAAACGTTCACAGCATGAGTATATAGATGGTTTGATCTATGACAAATTGTCAATCATGAATTTAGAATCTTATGTTTATTGAAAAAAACATTGAATAGAATAAGTGATAATTCAGGTAATAAGTAATAACTTATAAAAGACTAAATGAGTTGAAGATTTTCAATTTGGGTAGAAAAATAATGACTAACCAAGAACATGCACGGCCACAATGGTATCATTTGGATTGGCTAGAACTCTTATTGCCCATGAGAGAAGCTCCTTGCTGTCATCTGGGTCTAAGGAGAGGCCAACTAGTATTTGGGCAGGGGAAGGAAGTACCATTTTCAAATGAAACTTTGGCCAACAGGTTCAGTCACTGTTGTGAGAGTGAGCAGAGAAATGGAATTATATGCTCTGCTAGTACTTGTCACACACGGATGAATGAATGCATTCTCAGCTTAAGAATAAGTAGTTTAAGTAAGGAAGAGCATGATTAAATTCAGTTAGGGGTGTGAGGCCAACGGCCAACCTCATGTCCAATTCTTGTTGGAGAAGCATAAAAAGCCTTTATTAAGAGTGGCAATAGGAAAACTGATTAGACTCTATTTCTCTCTCTGGTGACAATTAAGTGTTGTAGTTGGGTGCTTTGGGGTATAAGCAAAGGTGGTGGGCACGTATTTGAGTTATCTTGCTATGTAAGCCAAAAATGAAGCTCCCCTTCAAATTTAGTTAACAAAGGTACCTTTTCTTCTTTTGTTTTTGTTTTTCTTCTTTACTTCCATTTGGTAGGAAAGGCTATTGGTCTATTTGCCACTCTCCAAAAAGAAGAGTTTCACTCATCACTTTAACATCAATGAAACTTTGAGAGGACACTAACTGACTTCTCTTTTCTGATGGATGAAGTGGCAACATTTCCGTATAACTGTTCCCCCTATTTCACTATCAAACTTTGTGAGGTTGGCACATAGTCTTCATTATTTTTGTCATGCACAACATAATTTAGAGGGTCATAAAGTACCTTGTTATGTAGATATAATACAACAATTGTAGCAATAGCAGGATGAGCTTAAAATCTATCACAAATATAATAGTTGGGACTCGTAAGAATATTCTCATTAACTTGGAAAAATATTGAATTGAAATTTTTTGAACAGATGGCTTTCTAGTGTGCTATGGAAGAATGGTTCTTTTATAATTTTCTCCCTTCCAAGGAAGATAAGGTCATTCTACATCCAATTATTGCTATTTCTGAATAAGAATCGCCTCTTCCGAATAAGCATGTGCGACTTTCACTTCAAGATTCGTTAAATAATAATGCCGATTTTACAACTCAAGTATAAAAAACTGGAAAGTGGAACATGTGATGCTATTCTGGCTATAGAGATAATCGGGGTTGCTACCAAAACAAAAAAAGAAAAGTGGACTTTATACCGTAGAAGTCACAACATTTATATAAGAATTAATACGTTCACACCATATAGAATTGCGTTATTTGTCTCTCAATATTTTGAAGCGACCACTACAATGTACTAATAATGTACAAGTGGATCCCATACGCGAAAAGAAATTTGTAACGAAATTAATCTTTTGATGATTTGACAAAACTTTATATAGTCTAAGCTAAAATGACAGAATTTTTGCAATTCAGATAGATAGGATCCAAATATGTTGCTAGCATCCAAATAACATAAGACGTGAAAACGGATTGCCATACCTAACGGTGGAGGTGTGAAGGCGAGGGATTTGGATTAGGGAACTGCCAAGACATGGATAATCCAGCTTTCGAACCCCACACTAAACAACAATTTCACCATACCCTTACACTTCATGTGGTTTACTTTTTGGGGGAAGATTGAAAGATAATAAGAATGCCTCAATTTCAAGCAAGAAAAGATATTCGGTTCAAGTTCGTTAACACATCTTCGTTTCAAACATCAAACTATTGTTACTCTGATTCCAAATTTTCAGGACATTAGTTAGAATTATGGGTGAATTTATAATTGCAAAGTACTGTAAAGACATACTTCACTGTAAGAGTCATTGTAAGTTGTTATAAATAAAGAACAAATAATCGTACAAGTTTGATCTAAATTCAACACATGTTACAATTATTTTGTCACTAACGCTTGCCACATTTTACCAATTTATCGTCATTTTTCTATTAAATAAAATTAAAAAAGCTGATCTAATCCCCATGTCATAAAGACACTTCGTTTTGTTTTTTCTAAATAGCAAATACAATTAAAGATGTAACTCTGAGTCTGTTGATCCTTATATTAAAAAATTAACTTAGTTCAAGGTATCTGAACATCAAAATAATAAAATAAGGTTATGGTATTTACCTCTTGAAGTCATTGTTGAGTTTTCTTGAATGTTCTTACAGTTCACTTGAATGCCTTTGAATGTTTCTGAAACAACATGATCCCAAGACATGTTTATAAAGAAACCGGAGAAGTGACATATCTTTTCATTAACAATCACAATGGTTCAACTCACTCTTTTGTGAAGAGTTACGACCATTTCATGAAGAGTCATAATCATTCAAGATACTCTCCAGCTTAAGGATTGTAAAAAGAGTTGATTAATTATTTAAATATTTGTTTTAAGTTTCTTTAATGATTTTAATCAAAACTTAAGTTTCTTTAATAAATATTACGATATTTACAAATTCACTATTAATTAAAATAATTTTAACTCTACACTAAAAAAATTAAATAATTATATTTTATATTTAATTTATACTTTTATTTCAAGTAAATTGTTTTTTCCCTTCAAATATCCTTTATCCATGTAAACTAGATACTAAATTCTATAAAATAACACTTTCAATAACTTTTAAGAAAATTAAATTTTATCAATTTCATTGTTAGATCATACATTATTATCTTATCCAATGTATATAAAATGATCAAATTTATGGAATAAGACATTATGTGATAAGAGTTTAACACATCATTGATATCTTTTTGTTCTGTTATTGCAACACAGGACAGAAAAAAATCAATTTGATAAAAGATTCTATAAAACAAGAACTAGCCTAAAAGAATAAGATGAAATCATTTAGTCATTACGAGAAAATTATACTTAGAAGTTGAAAGTTGATTACATTACCAATAAATATAAAGACTTCACAAAACAAATAAGTTTATCATATATATATATATATATAATCTTTAGGCTTTAGTCTTTAGGCTTTGGGCTTTGGGCTTTAGCCCATATTCTTGTTATCACTGCACTTGTATGGATCCTTCATCTTTTGGACTTCAATGACACTAAAAACACCATAGCTAGCGGTTGCATCATCATGATCATCATCGTCACTAGGTTGATCAAGTGCCAATAATTCTTCATTATACTTGAAACTATCTATTCTTGTGGCAGTGACTTTCTTCTGTTCAAATTCATACCCTTTTAGAAGATTAACCACTTGCTTCATATTGGGCCGTTTATCGGGCTCACTTTGAACACACAGAGCAGCCACATTGATTGTTTGCTTGACTTGGTTTTCATCGAAGTTCCCTCTAAGTTTTGGATCAACAAGGTCCCTGAACCTTCCGTTGGCTATTAAAGGCTCGGCCCATTCAGTTATTGTTCTCTTGAGCCCACCTGGAAGCTTCTCTATGGGCTTTCTACCGGTTACAAGTTCTAAGAGAAGAATTCCAAAACTATAAACATCACAACTTTCAGAGACTTTTCCCCACATGGCATATTCAGGTGCCAAGTATCCCAATGTACCCTTCACACGGGTAGTCATGTGGCTAACTCCTTCTGGGATTAGCTTTGCAAACCCAAAATCTGCAACTAGAGGCTCAAAGTCTGAATTCAGAAGCACGTTACTTGCTTTGATGTCCCTATGGATGATATGGGGTGTGACCTCACGGTGCAAGTACCTAGCAACAACATCCAATTTTAAAATTTCAAACAGGCAAAGCTACATTATATTGTAATTTACTATATATGCCACACAAGCTATTTATGCTACTATATATGTAGCACTTCAAAAGTAAGCTCAATTTTGCAGTCATATTCGCTGAAAAGCAGTCATATGCTCATATATAATTTAGAATAAGGTATTTCAAAAGTGAAAATTGCCCATTGAGACTAGAGCGGAGAACCACCTTACATGCACATGAAGTTTAGCCATTGTAATTTTTGGGTAATTCATCGGATGGTAAATGCAACCTTTAATTGTGTGTTAACAGAAAATATGTCTGAATATATAGATGGTATCTTCATTGTCATGTATTCTTACTCCTACCAAGCATGCCTTGATTATAAATTCTCTTAATTATTAATTTACAGTGACTAATATATATTTCACCCTCTTAAGTTATACTAATAATAGTATGATGCATCATACCAAATACCAATAGATAATTTCATTGTTATATACTATACATCATACTGCTAGTAAAAGCTTATTCTAGTCAATATAATTCAGTTAAATGTTTAATGATGAGGGAAAAAAATTGTTGAATGAGTCAGGTGGAAGCTTACAGAAGGCCTTCAGCAGAGCCAATTGCAATCTTCATTCTCCTTTGCCAGTTGAGTTGCAATTCAACAGTAAACTGGCCATGCAGATGAGAAAGCAGGCTGAGATTTGGCATGTAATCATAGACTATGAGCCGTTGATCATCCCCAACACAATAGCCCCTAAGACCCAGCAAATTTTTGTGCCTAACCCTTCCAAGAACTTCAACTTCTACAGCAAATTCCATCTCTGCCTTTGAGTTCATTGCTTTCAGTTTCTTCACCGCTATCTGCCATTTCAGAGTTAGCCATATATAATGAATTTTGCACTATCATTGACAACCCCAATAATGAATGCTAAGATTTCTATTTTTACCTGAAGACCGTCGTTGGTTCTTCCCCAATAGACACTTCCAAAACCACCTTCACCAAGCTTATTATCATCATTGAATCCGTTGGTGGCCAAATGCAACTCCTTGTATGTGAATATTCTCCATGAATTGTGAACTACGCCAAATGATGTTGGCCTATAAAAAATTACATGCACAATTTTGATGGCTAAGTAAGATTAACGATCATGCCAACAACTACTATGAGAGCTAATAACTAATTGACATAATTAACATTGAAATCATAAAACAGAAAAGAAACGTAATTTCACATACACTTCTTCGACCCTCTCCGAGCCGCAGCAACTGATGGAGGATCCCATAATTGGCACAATGTTATGGAATAATGAAGTGCTCAACTTAAGGAGCTTGTGTCCAGATGAATTTTTTTCTCTTTTTAAAGTATACTACAGTGGTTTAATTTGGTCCTCTCAAATCACACATGTAACTAATGCCGGCCGAACGACTTTGGCCGGCTAACTCAACTTTTCATATTAAGTTTGCTTGAACAACTATAACAAAGGGGATGGAATATATATTATAATAATAGACACTTTTTAAAATCATAGATATACAAATATAGGTGTAATTGACTAATTGTAACATAAGATAATATGCCCTTAAGATTCTTTATTTAACAGTTGTACTCGAATTGCTCAAGACTAGAGTATTTTTCTACAGGGAGTTAATTCCACCAAACTGTTTTTTTTCTTCCTCTTTTTAGGAACAAATTAAAAATCATGCATGTATACGTTTTTATGGTATATATGCATGTATAAATATGAATATGTATAATAACTCAAGTTACTGTGAATTTAACTAGACGTCTATTCTTAAGTACTTAAAAGAATGGAATCAAGCTGATTGAGCTATTAATGATTAATAGCTTCATTAATATCATCTGGAAATCAATCAATATACGAAGTAGCATTATTTTAATTCCTTAGGTCCTGTTTGGGGTGATTTCTTCTTTTTATTTTGAAATTTTTAAAAATTAAAATCAATTTTAGATTTTAGTTTTGAGTTTCTGTTTTTTCTTTGTTTTTAGTTTTTAAAAAGATGTTACATATTAAAGATAAATAAAATGAGTCAATCATTTTATCTTATCTCACTCTATTATGAAATAATGGTTGTAGTATGCTAGCGAGGTTGGAGTGACGACATTGATGTAGTGACAATAGTGGTGGTGTCGGTGGAATGATGGTGGTGCGGTGGAATAGTGGCAGTGGTGGTAGAATGGTGACGGTAGTAGCAATGGAATGGTGATATTAGTTTTTAAAGCCTGGACCGACCCCAACTTGGAGGTATGGTCGGGTCAAGTTGCCTATTGGATCAACCATGCATTGAACCTAGTGCAACCCGATACGACCCAACCAGGTTTGCGATTAAATCGATGATCCATTGACCTAGGTAGGTCAAGCCCAAAGGAGAAAACACACTGGGTCATGCAAGTCAATTGAGGTTGCACATAAAATTTTAATTTTTCTAATATAGATCAAGTCATGCGGGTCAATTACTAACTCATTGGTTTGACTATTGACCCAGTGATCAAATGCCTTGATCAGGTCAATCATTGGTTTGATTTTTAAAATTATGGATGGTAGTGGGGTGGAATAGCGGCAATGACAACGACAACAATGATGGAGGCGACAAAAGGTGGCAGTAGTAGCAACAACGACGAAATGGTGGTGGCGGTGGCGTTGGCGCTGACAGTGGTAGTTGCGATATCAGTGGTGGAATGGTGGTGGTGGCGACAACAATGATAGTGGGTTAGATAGTGTTAACAACAAAAACAACAATGATGGAGACGGCGAAATGGTGTTGATGGTGGTAGTGGTAGTGGACTAGTGACAATGGTGGTCGTGGTATGATGATGGTAGTTAGAATGTGTTTTTAAAAAATAAACCAAAATCATAAAACCTTTTTTCTTGGTTTTGAAATTGAATGTAAAATTGTTTTGAAGTTGAGTTGAAAACTTTCCTCAACTCCATTTTTTCCAAACATGTTTTGTTTTGAAATTTGCATATGAAAATTGAAAACTAGAAACTCGCAACTACCTTGAACGAGACCTTAATTAAATTGGTAACTGTTCTGTTCGTAAGAAACAGAGACCCAACAATGGAGTTGGATGATCACTGTCTGATCTGAACTCTCCTTCCGGGGACACTTATGGTGGCAAAGTATTCCCGAGAAGATGATCACAATGCCCTAAGAGAAACCAATCAGGCGTGGGGTGTGTGCACTGTGTATAAGGAAAAGTGAGAGTCCAGAAAGCGTATCTTTCTCTTGGAATTTTTTACCTATAAGTACTAACCTGGATGGGCATGGACAGATCTCCTTCGTATCCATGTCGCCATAATACACATTTATTGCGCAATCATTATCTTTTATTGCTCTTGATTCCGTTGCCGAATCTGCGGTTATTTCTAGAACGTTCTTGGAAATTTAAATGCGATCAGCCCTTATTGGGCCTCTCGGATTTGGCCCATATTGGATGGCCGTAACAGTAACAATTATAAACTCTTTAAAATGTTTTTTTAAGCTTCATCTTAGGCAATTACAAAGCTTTTCCAAACCAACCTTAATTGCCATGAAAGGTTAGTGTAGAAGAAAAGAAATAACATTGTTTAGATTTAGAATTATAAAGATAGTCTTGTGCTGAAGCGGTTTTGAATATATTAAAGATGGTCAATCTTCAACAGCAACAAAGGGTTGATATGTTGTTATGGAGTGTGTGGAGGAGATGAAATGATAAGGTTTGGGAGCTTAAAGAGTATTCAGATGATGTCGTTGTGCGTACCAGATGATTCTTTTCCAAGATTGGGCTCAAGTTCAGCATATGACACGAGGCACAAGCCTCTTCTAGCAATCGAAGAGTAAATGGACATCGCCGCTTGAAGGGGCACTAAAATGTAATGTTGATGCTAGTTTCTTTCAAGTTCAAACTGCACAGGACCTGGCATGTGTTTTCGTGATGTTGGAGGTAGCTTAGTAGTAGCAAGGATAATGTGGAGAAAGCTTGTATGCAAGTTTCTAAAGAAGTGTGGGGCTCGTAAGCAGCACTGGAATTCGCAGATTCACTTGGTTTTCAACAAGTTGTTTTTGAGACAGATAACAAGTGTGTGGTTGACAAAATCTCGTCATTTGCATCAAACTTATTTGAGGTGGGTGCCTTAGCTAAAAAATGCAAGATAGTTATGACCTTTAATCCTACATTTGATATATGGTTTGTTAAGAGGCAAGTTAATGGAGTTGATCTGGCCTTAGCTAAGGTTGCTCTATCTTTACCAATTGATGTTTAAAAATATGTTTGCATTAAGGCAAATGTATCTTATGCAGTATTTACAATGGACCAGAAGTCCAGATATTGAACACAAAGAACCAGTTGTGTTCCTAAGTAATTAATTTTAAGAATCAAAGCAGGAAAATTTAGTGTCAACAACCTAGGATTGTGACTCGCATGTACCTTTTTTCCTTAATTCTAATTCCAATAAAAATCCCCAAACAATTTCAATTCTTAGTGCCTCCTTAATTTGCAGTTAACAAGTGACCGTAGTTAACAACGATGTTTTCCCTAATTTAATTCCCAATTGATCATAGGTGAATTAATTAAGCTCACATAGAGGTTTACAAAGAATCTAACACAAAATGTTTGATCACGCAATTTGTATGAATCCAATCGCTTCATGTAATTGATCTTTGCTAAACTAAATTTAAAGTGTTTGGTTTTAAAAGACATTAAGATCACAGAAGAAATTCAATATACTAAATAACATTCTTAAGTAACCCAATTTATATCACCTCAACTTTAAGTAACTCAATTAATATTATCTAATGGGTATTTCCATTAACTAGTTACTTAATTCACAAATATTCTATTTTTATCTTCTATATTTAATACAAAATTAAGCAACTCATGAATATAATAGTTTCTTATATAAATAACTGTCTAATTTTAAGAAACCCAATCCAATGTAGCACAAAAATAATATTTTTCTGTTAAGCAATTCCCGTTATAGATGTTTTTAATCTTATCAATTAGGATTTAAATATTACATGTGATCCTTGTAATCTTTCTCTTTTTAATCTCATTAATTAATTTCATTAACAAAGATGTAATTCTTTAAGTGAGAAATGATGCAGGCAGACCATAGGCATATAAAATTATTGGGTACAGACAGACCATAGGCATATAAAATTATTGGGTACAAAATTGTCACAACTGTACAAAATCATCATGGTCGTAGTCTTCTGATTAGCTCAAAAAATACATGATTTTAAGCTCTTTTCACATATAACCTCTTAGGTATTTGTCTTTTACAAACTTACACTAAACCGTGAATTTTGTCAATGAAAATATGTCAACATGCATTAAATTAGCACAAAAACTCACACAAAGATACTATAAAATCCTAGTTTATCACTGGCCTATGCACTTTCAATCATGTAATGCCTTATGTTGAACACTTATCATGAATGAAATGTTATGAGTATGATTCAATAAAAAAAAATCAAAGAAGATCAAAGAAAATGATTGTAAGAATTATGCGCTCGCTCAAGCCTTTTGTGCATCCAAAGAATTTTATTCAAAGTGATTCTCATCTGTTTCAGCGTCTTCAAACTTTGAAAATCTCCATAAACTAAAGCAACTGAGAATGAGAATAATTAAAATAAGTCTAAAAAGATGTTAGATACACTACAAAGGATATTTCCTTCGAACAACTATAGTAGAATGGTGGACTCAAAATTTGACCATAAGGTGAAGGAGAAGCTGAAAATTTGATACAAATTTTAAATAAAGATAACAAATATGTGTCTTTATTCATGAGAAATGATGGTAACCTTGAAAGAATAACACATAGGTGGATTGAAAGAGCTCCTCGTGAAATGTTTGGAAAGGGTTGCATGCCCTAGGACACGACATTCAACGAATTATTACAGCGAAGACATTAATTAGATACCAAAAAAGCTCCAACTAAACCATGACATGTTTTACATATATGAATTATACCCTTCGAAGAATCATATTAAATTACACTTTTTGAGCAAACTCTACAGATTTTATAATCATGTATAGCAATAAAATTAAACTGCTCATGTGAAGACCCGTCCAACCCCGCTCCAACTTTGACTAGGATTGAATCGGGGTTGAATTTTTCCCGGCTTAAGGCAAGTTGGATCGGGTTTGGGTATGAACTTTGCTCCACCCCTGATATTGTATCCAATCGCTATCTATATATTTATAATTAATAGTAATATAATTATGCATTTATATATAATTCTATTATTATATATAATATATAATTAGTAATTATGTATTTTGTTTTCTTATTTTTTATAATTATTTTAATATTTAAATAAATAATATTATAATTATAATACTAATTAAATAATAAAATTAAAAACTATACATTTAACTAAAAATATCATGTAATTCTTAAATATTTTTACATTATGTATTACTTATTAATTTTTATATATATTATTTGAATTAACGTATAATTATTAACTTAATCTATAATTTATTTAAATTATATCTAACAAACAAATAAAAATAAATTGAAGATAGATTTTCTGTGGGTTTCCTTGAACTCGATATAACGTGATGGAGATGTGATGGAGTTTATTTGTGGGGATAGAGATAGGTATAGCATACTCTTCCCACCCCATTATCATCTATATTTACAATCAGCATGAAATTTATTACGTGGATGCAATATCATGATTATACATTAAAAAAAATGCATGCCTTAAAGAATTGGAAGGAAATCTAGGCCATTTGAAGAAAACAATTACTTCTTTGGCTTTGATCTTCCCAAAGAAAAAAAGAAAAGTTAATGACGTCATGAATGTAAATGAAACGTGTGTATAGATGAAAGACTATTATCTTCATTCCCACGAAAACTATTAGATATATAATTTTGTTACTTTTGAACCCTATTGATTTCAGTTTGTTGTAGATTTTTCTTGGCTAAAAAGGTATAAATGTCCTTTTTTTTAAGGAAATATAATGTCTAAATCATAGGTAGTAAAAGAAAGATTTAGGATTCATTTGATCTGTTAAAAATTTTAGTATTGAATATGATAAAGATTTTTATTTCATGATTGATGAAAAATGATTAAGGAAAAAAAACAAATCAAGCATAAGATTGAACAAAATCCTAATTTTAAAAAGGAACATGTATTCGGTATTCCTATTGTTAATTTTTTAATAATAAAAAAAATAGTAACTAATTAATGTAATCATTTAAAAAAGGAACATCATATATTTTTTTATATTCTAATATCTCTCTTTTAATTCCAATAAACATATTAAAATTGATATAAATTATATTAAAAGAATTAATATTAAGTATTTTAAGAAATTTTATATATTTTACTTGTGTTGTCTATTGTCTATTATTTATCAAATGATATACAAAATAAAAAAATAATTATATAACTTATACCTTTATCTTATATTATTCTTCGTGTATTTTGGTGTATATTAAACACAACCTTAGAATTATAAATAGGAACACCATATATAATCATTCGGTGATTATTTATTTACTACTTAAACATAATTTATTATAAAAAAAAGATTATGCACTTATTACTACTGTCGTCGGACGTTAACCTCATTTATTATTTCGTTCCAAAATAATACCTTCCCTTCAATTCCTTCTTTTATTATTATTATTTTAGATTTAAATAATTTTTTTTCACTGCAATTAAACAATTTTTTTATTTTTATTCCTAAAAAAAATAAATCTTATTTTAGTCATTACAGAATATGTTTGTTTTTTTTATCGTTTTAAATAATACTTTAAATATTTAAAAAATACTATCTAAAGTACTTTAAGGATAAAAAAATAAAATAAATATATTTTACAAAAATTAAAAAAAAAATACTAAATAAAATATATTTAAGCCATTATTTTATTTTGTCAAAATGCACGCGTATCATAACATCAGTAATGCCTCTTGATAATGTTGGTTACTACAGCCAAACCAAATCTCTAACAAGTTTCTCTGAAGTCTCATCTAGGGTCACAAGTTACTGAGTTGCATCAAGTGTTTTACTTTTTATTGACTTATTTCACTGGGAAACTTATGAAGCTTTCCGTTAGTTTTTTTTTTTTAAGCTTTATGTGCTACGAAGTTGTAAGCTTTGATATTTGACCTCAAGTTCCTTCACGGCAAATTTGAAAAAATAAAATAAAAAGAAAACTAGACTCGTGTTAACATGCCAATTGGACGAAGTGCAAGTTTTTGCTAATATTAAAATTTTAGATTTTTTTTCAAGTTGAAATTGTATGCGGCCCAAAATTAAAATATTAGTCAACTTCGCTGATCTATCTACATTACTAGATGACATTCAAACTTGATATGGTTACATTTGTATGTTTGTGTATTTTATTGGATTAATTTCATCTTTTTACATATTTGCGGAGAAAACTTTCTTTGGTATCTCTGTCGTTGAATTTCAAAATTTATAAAATGATTAAGGTCATCCCATTCCAAATTCCAAACGACATACTAAAAAGTAATCCTTCCGGATATTCAACAATTAACACAAATTATTTTTGGTAACATATTTTATCAAGTTGATATTGTCACCATTTTGGACCAAGAGGCTCACTTTCGAGCTATTAAAATAATCCCTATACATTCAAGCCTCTGACCTAGAATTTTATGATTGAGAGGAGATTTGTGTTGTACCGTCCTATATTTCTCCATCAACCCAGGTTGAAGGTCTGGTTTGTGCGAGTGTGAGGTACCCATGCCATGGCTATAAATTGGTGGACATGAGACTTGTTGCATTTTGTTTGCCAAATAAAAAATTTGTGTTTGCTCCCAAGGCCCATTTGATCATCCGGCTGAGTCTAAAGACAAACATTCAGCATATAAGAATGGGCTGAAAAACCTTTCAAGCAACATTATATATTTGGATCCCAAAAACAAAAAAAATCACCATGATGATGTTTATTATTTAAGTTAACAACGATATATTAAAGATTCTTTTTTTTTTACAGAAATATTAAAGTATTCTTTTAATCACTGTAGTTAGAGTTTGTATCTGTGACAAAACCATTAAGTATTTTTATAAATTTTGATCTTTTTAATTGGTTGCAATATTATTTCTTAATTTGAAATTTAATTATATTTAAAATTTCTTATCTGTCCCTAAGGACGTGTTTTGTGAGAGTAAAACCCAGGTTCTCTCCTACAAGCTTAGCGTGTGACATCAAGTGAATCATATCCATTGGATAACTATTTTTTTAATTGTTTGATCATTGGTGGATTTATGTAGAGTCTTTTAAATATAAAGTATGTCCATATTGTTTAAAAAAATTCACTAAATAATAAAAAATAGAGTTTAATTTATATATATTGTTAGTACATATAAATTGTTTTCCATAGACGTCTAATAAGATTTGACTACTTTATTATGTCATCATTTTTATTAATTAATAGAGTTTAATGTTAATAATTTACAGTGTAAAATATTTTCATTATCATTCTATAATAAATTTTTATTGGTGTGACTTTTAAGATAATCATTTAAAAGTTAATAAATTTATCATATATAATGATTATTTATGATTAAATAAGATTGTAACATTATTTTACACTATCATTATATAAACTTTTTTTTGTCTCCAGTTAACATGATGTGAAGATGAAATAAATTTCTACTAAATGTACATACAAAAATGTTTTACATTGAGGATGTAATAATCATAATAATAATTTTTATATAATTTAACTAAAAAATAACAATAATTTGTAATAGAAAGCTTGGATTTTAGAACACAGATTATGACAACTTTGAAACTTTATTGTTTTTAGTTTTTATTTTTCCTTTATTGTTATCACTAATTAACAACAGTAATAATGATAATAGTCGTTTTTATTTGAAGCTTTTCCACAATTAAAAATACTAATAATAGGATAATCAGCCATAAATAACTATAAATTAATTAAGGACACATATTTTCAAAATATGTTAAAGCTCGTATATGCTAAATGAAAATGTGTTAATTTAAGTATTACAAAATAAAGACATATAATTAACATCTCTGAGAACAATATTCTATTTTATTTTATTATAACTTGAAGCAGTTGGGTACACTTTCTCACAGCGTAACAATGTACTCACATGTGATGTTGATAAATTATGATCATATGAATATGCACTAAGCTTCAACAGCTACCTCTAAAATGTACCACTCTTGAAGAATAACCAAGAAAACCTTAATGGTGAGAAGTCAGTTATTTAATCACTGACACGGGCCTTATCTACCCATATACACAGCCCCCCAAAGAGTTGTGACTCTTCTCGTGGTAGGGAAAAAATAAACCTAAACAAAGTTCAAGTCTCGTCTACACTGTCTGTTGTCATGATTTATATTTGGGAATGTTTTGATTTGACGTCAAGTAGCTAATGGGCAACTCACAATTATTGGTACCCTCATCCTCGTTGAATTCACAACTTTTCTCTTTACAAACAACCGTCACCCCCACAAGAATATCCAGACATCATAACCAAGCGATTTATTTCATTATAATATACTTGAACATTGCTGTAATCTCTCTTCAATTATTTAACATTGTTAAAAGAATGAAATTGAGTTTATGTAATGTGAATCTCAGAGTTAATTACTTTGACGTAGGACATCCTATGGAGAATGTGAGACACATCATGATTATTAGCACTATGTTGGCCCAAATTAGAGTGAATACGTGGGGTGCTCACCCTAATGGAGGTTACTGTAATCGCATTTTGCATTGAGCTGTTCAGGTGTATGCAGATATAGTTGCTTTTGTCACATTTTGCTTTTGTGAGAGGAAGTTGGTGTCCCCCTCATAAATACATGTTGACCAACATTGATGAGTGAGGAAAATGATGATGCTCAATTACATGTATGGATATATAGAATTACGACTAAATGAATTTAATAGTTACATGACGACTTCATTATAGATAAGGAAAGAAGGGATTAAGATAATAAACTGATCTAGATCCTATGAGTAATCCCAAAAGTATTTATAAGTGAAAAAGGTAATTATTTGTTTATTGAAATTGAGGATAAAAATAAATATTTATCTTTAATTTTTGCAAGGCTAGATGCAGCTACGAATACTACAATACCCACCTCGTCCCTCCCACACATGTTATATATATAAAAAAAATAAAATGTTACTTAATTAAATAATTCATATTAAATGTATAATCTTTTGCAAAAAAATAATAATTATATTTTTCTAATTTGATGACTAACAATAACAATTTAATCCATAATAGTGGGTCTTAATTCAACATATTTTATGTTAAATTTGTTTTGTATTTTATTTAAGAATATTGAACTAGTATTTACTTTTATGCATGGATTTATGACTTTATTGATAAGTTCTTTTAAGATGGACTTCTAATTGTGAATCGATATTTTGCTATATTTAATGCTTAAAATTAGTAGTGAAGATTTGTATTTATTTAATGACTTATATTTGTAATGTTGGATGATTATCTTTGTGATGTTGTTTATTTATGACTTAAATTTGGATGAATCAATATTTTGTTTGCTTATTTTTAATATTATGAGTTGATGCTTTTAATGTTATATTTTGATTATTTAAGGGTGAAATTTTAATTTACTTATAGTAATTTTTAATTAATATATTTTTATTGATTTATTAACTTTATACATAAATAAAATATAAATTACAAGTGTCGATATGAGTATATAACTAAATATCTAACAAATACGAGAATGAAAATTAAAACTATTATCATGTGAATATGAAATCAAATGTATTACTTTTTTAATTGTGAGTACAAAAACGTGTATTATAAGACTCTACCTATTATCATTACTGGAATGGATAACATACAAGGTTGCCTGTGGTGGCATGTGTACATGATATCAACACTGATGTCTAGTTTACTAAATTTTACCCTCTATGATTTTTACGCTAGCTCTATATACATATAAGATAATCTTCAATTTTCGTTTACTTTATAATTTTTATATGCAATTTAAGTTTTCTTTCTATGGATAGCATATAGATAGCTTCCTAAAATAATGCAATGATTTATTAATACAGATAATTTCGTTGTATCAATGTCAATAAAGCCTTAACAACGACAATGATCGTTATTCGATTTGAAGACCATACAAGCTAGACCAGCTAGCCGCATAGGACCATATTTATCCCAATAACAATAAGTTGTCATTGTCATTAGTAGATGTTACTTCCTGTTATCAAGTTTTGCTTCTTTCACCCTAATTCTTCAAATTGCAATTTTATACATATATAGAGAAAAAAGATAATTAATTAGCTTCTTAATTCCTGTCATCATTGGTAGGTATCTGCAGCTTTTCACCTTTTTCCTTAATTTTGTTTTTGAAAAACAACTTCATGACATTCAAAAAATATAATTTTAAAATCAATGTATATTATTTGAAAAACTGACTTTTCTTTCTCAGCCTAAGTTCAATGACTGAATCATACAAAAATTAAGCATATACTTTTTTTAATATATGGAAAGAGATGGGGGAGGCTGTCAGCCTAAGGAAAACAGAGCCATTCAAAATCTGCAACAAACTCACCCTCATTCCCAGACAGAAGACATTGATCCAATGATGTTGCATACATTTGATGGTAAAAGTGGAGCCATTAAAGAATTTCATCATATCCTGAGTACAATACGGATAAAGGGGCAAAGTGTAAAATATCCAAAATGAAAAAGAAAAAGAAAAGGGTGAAATGTAACATCATAGTTTTGAATTTTAAAGACGAATTTCCATAATTCCTTGTAAGTTGTAAAGGAGGAAAAATGTCACAGTGAAAGTTTTTTCTTGGTTCGGGAAATGGATATACTTTATAATATTGTTAGCATTTCAATCAAGCCATATCACTTAAAATTAGCATTTTCCTTTCCCTAAATCCAATTTCTAGAGCGATACAGTTAACAAAATATGGCAACAGCAATCATTTGTCAACTATAAAGCATTTTTTTATGTGTGTGTTTTCTTATTGTGGAACCTAATTTAATAACACACGGAACATATCTTTGCTATCGTCTGGTGCATATTGGTATTGGTTTTAATTTCAATTTTGTAGTTCTTGAACATCTTGCGGCCAGTGTAAACTGAAAGATGAACCGGAGAAGTTTAATAGTTTTACTTTTGATACAAAGGATAGCTCAGTCGCTTCCAGTTATAAATATATTTGCAAGACCCTATTATGATTTAGACCTTCAAGTAGGGATGAACATGAATTAGATTTTTAAGAATCTAATACATATCCAATTTATATCTATTTAAATAAAAAATAATTTAAATTCAAGATCCAATTTAAATGGATATAGATTTTGTCAGATCTAATTTATATTCACTTAAATGTTATAATATTTTTTTTATTTATAAATTTTAGTAATTAAACATTAAAAAGATAAAACTTAACACTTGTCTACTTGAATTTGATAAAAATTATTTTAAATACCAAATATATTAATTAAAATATCACTAAACAAAATTAATCATATACTTAAATTTGACCAAGTTCGATCACACTAAGTTACTAACATAAAATATAATATAAACTCTCAAAATAACAAATAATTTGAAGTATAAAAGATGAAATACAATATTATTCTATAAAAAAAATATAACGACCTTTCAATTTCACTCAAAGTTAATATATATTTTTAATCTGATTACAGATATTGAGTACAACATATAAAATATACTTTAATAAATATCTTTATAATATATTTTATTTAAGTTGTTTTGTTAATTTTCTCAGTCAACATTTTAAGAATATTTACTATTTTTATAAATAAATAAATAATATTTAGAATAAGAAAATATATTTAATACAATGAAAAGTTTTAAGATATTGTATAAATATTAATTGTTAAGTATATTAAAGTACTCTTTACTTAACTTTCTTATGTTGAAAATAATGGTAAACAAAATAAGAATAACAAATAATAATATTTATTGAAATTTAGCTTCATGTTATAAAATTTATTTCTTTCATAAAATAATTTTCTTGTTTATAAACGTTATTTTTATTTGTTCTTTTAAAAAATTGTGTAGCATTAAAATGATAAAAGAATAGGAAAAAAATATTCTGCTTAAAATGGTGAGATAAAAAAACACAGTTGACAGAGGAGGTAACCGGAGATTACGTCACCTGGAGACATTTAGAAGGGGCAGAAGTGGAGATAGAGTGAGAGTTATGGGGTTTCGAACCAACCAGGTTGCATTTGCAGATTTTTTGCTTAACGGCAGTGATAATTGGCCATTTACCGATAAATTCAAAAGCTGATCGCACTAAATTCAGATTAAAAAGCTGATTTTTCGGATTTGGATTGGTGAGAGAAAGGCCACAACGCAAACTATGAACTTTGAATTTGTGAGAGAAGATGCGTTTCCAAAATTATGAATTTATAAAAAAAATGAATTTTGGATTTTTTTATTTAAAATATGTATAAAAAGAAAGTGAGTTTCAAATTTATAAATAGATATAAAATATAAATATATTAAAAAACCTGATTGATTAAAAATAAATAAAATAAATTAGATCATATTAATTATTGGATCATATTTAGATATTAGTTTTTTTTGTCTAGGCCTACTTTCAAGTTAGTAGATGAATAGTATTTTTGGTGAACGAGTACTAATTTGTTTGAATAAATTTATTTAGAAGTATTTTTAGGAAAAAAAATAAGAAATGAAATGAAATAAATTTTTTTATAAATTAAAATTAACTAACTATTAATTTATTTATGGATGTTATCTCATGTTTTATAAAAGTTACATGAAAGAATTTCTACAAATTAATTAATAAAAAAATTAATTTTAACACATATAAAAATTTCATTTTTTTTCTTATTTTGTTTTCATAAAATTGTTTTTGAAGAAATTTATATCCAAACAAATCTTATGTCAAGGTCTACCCCTAAAGGTATATGGTGCACTACACTATGCAATTGAGGACGCATTTTCTATGTGAAAAAAAGTATAGAAGCTCAAGTCAAACAACAATGGAAGCGTTGTCATCATCTTTTGATGGATATGCAAGAGTATTGCTAGCTAATAACAATTTTTTTAAGACTAGCTTGTAACATAATTAACACACACAAAAAAATTGTCTATGGTGTTGCTTTAACGAAAGCGAGGCAGACAAAGTGCCCACATACACTTGGCAAGTATTTGAGTTGCTTAAGGGAAAGAATAGGAAAGAATGGACTCAAGCTCACCTATTCCGCATTATTGTACAGAGATTCCTTTATATTTTTTTTTTTTTTTTTGCTTTGGTCGCAAACATACCAAAATTAAAGGATTGTATTTCTTATATATTTTTCTCCCCACACTTTACCATTAACTTTTTTTATGGAATACTATTAAGTACCACACATTTGTGTTTGTCACTTAGTTCCCCCGTATCAATATCAGTATTAATTACTTTAAATCTTTAATTTTACATATAAAATTGTATGACCTGTACTGTTTAGAGATTTCTTTTATTGAAAAATGTTGGTATCAGTATTAATTACTTTAAATCTTTAATCCTACATATAAAATTGTATAACCTGTACTGCATAGACATTTGTTTTATTGAAAAATGTTGATTTACATTAATTTTTTGTGTAACATTTTATACGAAAGAGAGATAAAAAGGAATAAAAAGAAATATGTAGTAAAATAACATGATGTAATTAAAAACAGACAGAAAAATTGAACGTGCTGTGAAAAATTATAATTTAAGTTGTATAATTCTTTATTATTTGGCATGTGGTGATTGTTATGAAGCAGATAATTCTGTATAACTGCGTTAAATACAAAACGCCCATTTCTATTATAGTACTATTAAGTTTATTTAGATTATTTATCCTGTCAATATATAAGGTCCCTAGATATTATTAAATATTTCCTGTCCTAATCAAATTATTTAACCAGAGGAATAGTCTAATATGTGAATGCATCTGTTGAACATCACACACTGAAAAAAAAACATAACTGCACGGTTATATATTTATGTACTCAAATATAACAGAAGTATTGATAAAATAAATTTAAAAGAAATTCATCGTATCTAAAAAAAATTCACCTTTAGAGGCAATTTTTTTTCTTTTATACTTTGCACTGCTGTAAATGGAAAGGAAAAAGGTAAAATGTACATCCCATTTTCCAGGTTATATAAATAGAAAAAAAAGTAAAGAAAAAAAGAAGAAAAAGAAAAAAAAAAAAAACTGTTGTACGAGTAATACTACTTGATATACTTCACTTCACATTCACAAGTACCAATACCAACAATTCTGTTTAGTGTTTATCATGATTTTGGAGACACGCTATAGACATACATTAAACCCACAATACCGTCACCCTTACCCCACTATACTTCAACGAATATCAATCAATAAAAGGACCCGATGAAAAGGTTATTCTAGACCTCACGACAATTAATAAAGCAGTCTAGTATAAATAAGAAGAAAGTATATTTCATTACCAAAATATTCATACCACATTTGTATATTTACACTCACCAGAAGAAGAAAAATGTATTAAAATGAATAAATTAAAAAATTAAAAAAATGTTTCACCTGTATATTTTTTATAATGAAACTGCAGTACTTATAAAATCTAGAGCATAATACTAAAACCGTTTCAGACGCAGGGCAGGGACGAGTAACTTATGTAAAATGTTTGCTTCGAAGGAAAGTTGAAACAATGAAACGAAGCCAAAACCATGATTCTATTTCTAGGGGCTGTTTGAGCATTTCAAGGGGCCGTTTTCATCCCGGAAATTGAGAATGGGATGTCTTAAACAGAAACAGGAAAAAACCCAAAAAAGAGAATAATGAATAAATAGAAGGAACTAAACTGAAGCTAATTAGGCGAGTGGCACGAGGAACAAACAGTGCAGCCACTGCATTAATTGAATCACAGCTTCTTCTCGCCGCATCAGACACATCACACATAAATAAAAACCACTTTCCCACACTCGCTTGTACACGCTACCTTCTCCTTAACACGACACGACAACATCTACCACCTCTCCACGTCTTAAAATCAATCAGAAAAACCACTCAAAGAGTGTCAAATTCTCTCTGTCCCCGATTTTTTTCTCTCTGTTTTCTCCCCTCGGTTTTTGTTCCAGGTTTACAAATCTCATCTAGTAAAAAGGACGAAAACATAAACCAAAAAAAAAAAAAAAAAAAAACAAAATTGTGATTTGTGAAACAGCAAGGGCTCAATTCCACCTCAAAGAATTTACATTCCCGAATAATTTACAGACGAGAATTGAAAGAGAAAAAAAAGAAAAATAAATAAAAAGAGAAGAGAATCCCCATATCAGCACCAATTGTTGAACATGCAACCTAGAGAGACACCCGGGTGTCACAAGCTTTGCTTTTTCGCGAAAGCAACCTAGCTACAAAACAAAACCCCCAACAGGTGCCCATGTTTGGCCCGATCAAGGGTTCTGATCCGACGAAGAGTGTGTGGTTTCGGTGGTCCCAGTCCCGGCGCTTCCCTCTTTCACAGCCTGTGCCATTTCAAGCGATTTTCGGTTCTCCTGGCAGGTGCACGTGCTGGTGTTGTCGCCGAAGGAAGAGGACCTGCTAGTGCTGCAACTCGAAACACTCGGAGTTGCTAAGAATGTTGGCTTCTCTTGCCCGGCCATGATCACCAAGATCTTCTCCTCGTACGGTTTCGCAGGTTTCTGGTCCTGTTCCGTTTCGGCAGCTTCCAGGTCCCGTTCTGTTTCCCCGTTCCCTTCGAGGTACCCGGAGAGCTTCCAGTAGGAACATGCAAGGATCAACAGAGCGAAGGCTATGAGACCCAACATCGCCGCTAACCCTCCGAACAAGTACGGAACCGGGGAATGCCACGGAGAGTGTGGTTGCTGCGGAGAAACTGGGGCTCTCTCGCTCATGTTCATGTTCATGGGTTCTCTGTATGCAGCCATGTTGTTTTATGAAAAAACAGATGAGAATTATTGAGAGAAGGAATTGAAAAGAAAGATTAATTGGGTTTGGACTTGGGAGGTGGATAGTGGGGTGGAAAGGTATTTATAGAGAGGTTTTGATTATGCGGAGATAGGTGATTAGTGTCGTCATTTTTCTTGAGTAGGAAGAAGCAGTGGGACCCACTTCCTCTCTGGCTCTACCTTTTATGAGTTTCCCCGTAGAGGTAGGATTATCATCGCGCACTCAGGGGTGAACTGGTCATGTCAATTTCACAAGAGGAGAATATGATCCTCTTCATGTTTCGCAACAAACAAACACAAAAATAAAGAAATCATATGCTGCTACATGGATATTTATTATTCTATCATTATAAAAATTCAAATAAAATATGAATTTTAATATATGTAATAATGAAGAGAGATATAATAAATTACCGAAAAGGCCTCAAGAATTAATAATATATTATTTTTTAATTCTTTAAATGAGTTATTAATACTTTGTATCGGTTACAGATTATAAGATCGAGAATTACAGTGGCGAATTTCCTCTTCTGTTCGAATTTATATGATGAAAAAGTTGTTAAATGACATGTAACTGTGTGACCTCATTCTAATTCTAAATAACGTACAAATGCATGCATGCTTCACGAGATTGGGTTATTGTAATCTGATAAAAGTTTATACATGATCTTTAGATAAACATAAAGCAAAATGCCTCGAATTAGGCTTTAGATGTCTTACTTTCGTTTGAGCGCATATCGGAATTGTAAATTCAATTTGGATATGGATATTCCGACTTGGGAACCTTGTGATTTGCTCCTTGGCAATTAAGAATTTAACGTGGAATAATGATATCAAAAAAGGGATTCCCATACTTAATTGTTTGGGATTAGGATGTTTTATCCATGTATTTCATAATTCTAATCGAACCATTTAATTGGGATGCAGCCTAGGGTGCCGAACCCCATAACATATACTATACTTGTATTATTTTCTGAAAAATGTAATGCAACATAGGACCATGTGACATCATATGGATTAAGATAGGGGTCCATTATGGATTTATGGTAAGGTTGTTGATGTGTAGAGCACCTGATGAGTATGGGATAAATCGTATGTGCTCTACTCTAGTGAGTACAGTGAGAGGAGATTCTGTTTCAGCCGTCCGATTAATAAAGAAGAAGAACTGCAGAAGATTCATTTTGTACTTAATTAAACACCATCCGTCCCGTAACGCCCACGGTATACTCGTTCCTCACGGAATCTTTCGTTCTTCATTTTTTTTTATTATTTTATTTCTTATAGCTTGGTGTGAGAATAAATATGTGTATCAATGTATCATTAATAAATGAAGTGGGTCGAAAGAAGGTGGTAACGGTTTCATTTTTCAAAAAGCTGACTTAAAATCTAAAACAAATATAAAAAAGAGGGTCCCGTCATCAATACTCCAATATAGCTACACATTTTTTTAAATAAAAATATATTAATCATGCTTTCAAATTTATCCTTGGTTGAAACTTTAAAAAAGGAAATGTGAATTTGGATTAAAAAAACATAAGTTTCCTTGAGTGATAAAATAACTTTTTGGACGATATTTTTAAATTTTAATTTTTTTTTATCTAATGTGTAGTTTTGAGATAAACTCACTTTGAAATTATCTATTCTATTAAAATTAGTTTAAAAGTGTGTTTGCATGAAAATAAAAACAACAATAATATTGATAGTGCATGTGATAATGGAAATAGTGTTAAGATATTGTTAATGTAATTAATGATAATAGTAATTATAGTGTTAATAACAACATCTATATATAACAATATTGACGTTAATGCTAACAACAATGATGATGATAATAATGATGACATTAGTGATGATAATGTTGGTGGTGATAATATAAGAAGATGTACTATTGTTAAATGTAGCAAGAATATGTATTTTAAAATTAAAAATCATATTCACAATTATTATTTTTTTTGAAAATGTATGTATATTTTTTAAAATAGAGCTAAAACCAATTTGAGCTCCACTTTAGCTAAAAACATTTTATTATAAAAATTATATCTAAAAGCTAAAAAGAAAATTAAAAAACAGGAAACCACTCCAAACAAACACTTAAAAGGTGTTTGATACAAGGAAATTTTTTTCATATGTTAGAATCATATCCTTCATGAATATGAATGTTGGAAATTATGAATCATAGAAATGACAAAAATATGTTAATTAGTAATAAATATTCTTATAAATATTTATGTAAAGTTGTCTAGGAATAAAAAATTAACATGTATTTTTATATAAAAATTATTTGTGGCATCAAATCATCTAAAAAGAATAATATGATATTTTTATTATAATAATTTTTTTAACTAAAAAAAAGTTAGATTCTTCCTCCCCGATGGAAATAATTTTGTATAGGAAACACATTGAAAAAAAATTGTTATATTTAAAAAAATAAATCAAATATGAAAAACAGACATTTTCAACAGAAAACTTAAAAGAGTCATCCTACCAAACGTCCTGAGTTTTTCATTTTCAGAAAACTTAAAAGAATCCTCCTATATCAGACTTTAGATTTCTTTTATAAATTAAAGTTGAACTGCACTTGAGATTAGTTGGTGAATAAGTACATAAACATCACTATCAGTTGAGAATCTAGGAACAGATTTATATTTTTATAATTATTATAATTAAATAATTACGTAATTTTTATAGATCAGCTACATATTTTTAGTAGAGGTTTATTTAATATTAAGTGTTTGTGAGCTTAAGATTGAGCTTTCTCTATCATAAATTATCTTGTTACAAGAATCATGAAGCACTAAATATTCGATACCTTATAAAATGCAAATGCATCATTCTCTAATCTTTTTATTTTTGTAATAGAATTGGACGACTACAAATCTACAATTAAGATTACCTGTTGAGTTTAATAAAAATCGTTCTTATAGAGAGATTTTTATTTTATTTTATCAATAAATATTAATTATTAGAATGCTAATTTTGTTAGCATACGAAATCAAACGTGTGACCTTCTTTTATTTTCTCCTTTAATGTCTAATCCAACTTCACCACTTTCTTCTTCCCTAGAGAGAACTCAGCAACCAACCTACGTATATCAACTTATAGTGTATTTGGAATTTTGGATATATGTTATAAACCTGAAAGTTACGTTAAATTGATGAAAACTTGGAAGTTGTATTTGCAATTTTATTATTGACACAGAAAATAGTCCTTTTTTTAGAGAAGAAAACAGAAAACATACGTCCTAAACGTGTGACTAAATAGTAAATACAAAAGACATAAATAAATTTTCTTCAATTTATCTTAAATTACGTGCTTAAAAAATTATTTAAACCTTTTAATTTCTTAAAAAGAAGTATTAATATTTTCAATTTCATTTTAATATGTTAATATTCCCACAAATTATAAAAAAAGATATTATTGAAATAGAATTTAAATATTTTTAATTGAAAATTGATCAATTATTCAAATATTTTTAATAATTTTTTTTAAAAAAAATTAGATGAGTTAGGTCTTAACGGGTGGCTAGATTACAGAAATACTTACAAATTATTCACCAATAAAAATTTTATATTGACAGTGATAATCAAATTTTTTGTGTGATACTAGTCAATTCTTTACCAACCAGATCAACCTTTATTTTGTAGTAGTATATTTTTTAATAATTAAATTTATTTAACAATTTTTAATTCTCATATAATTAACTTAAATTACAGATAAATTCAACTAATGTAGTCTTTCATAATTAACTATGAGTAATTGAATTGATAACAAGAGGTTCAGATAGGGAAGAGGGAAGTAGTTGTTGCTGATGTGTATGCAATCTCTCCACGTAGTTTCTTGTTCCTCTTCCCATTCTGTCTGAATTAATGAGCCTTCTGTTTTTTCGGCTATACTTATTGTATACGCATGAATGCTGATCAGCTTTCAGTTAACAACCTAACAAATGACATGACCAGATGACCTTGTGTAATCGTGCTTCTACTATATAGTCGATATATATACACAGTGGAACCAACTATAATTAATGCATATTTCACAACCGTAACCATGAGAGAGAGGGATGCTCATGTAAGAACAATGCATTCCAAATAATGCAAAAATTAATGACTCAGATAATGAAATATCTTTCATAAGGAGAGCCACACGCCCTAAATTTGTTGGCGACATGGACCTCTTGTTTTGGAGGGACATATAGATAAAATTGGAACAATATTGGACTGCCCTCCACCCCGTTCCTCCACTATATATGATTTGCCTGCCACACATTTTGCACTAGGTTTCCCATTCATTATGCACACCTTTAAACTTATGTTTGTCATGTGATTTGTGGATCATATATACCAATAGCGCTGGAGCAAATTTCAAACCAATACTTGGTAGCTTAATGATCATCTATCCATCTTCGTCACATGCTTGTAACTTGCATTATTTTCCAAAAGCTAGTGCCTAAAGGATATATCATACATCATATATATAAATAAATAAATAAAAGAGAATAACGATAGTAAAGCTGAAGAATGCAAATTTCAAACCTTATCATTTGTCTTAACAGGAAAGGCAGTAAAAAAAACTAACAAAAAGTAGTCATTGAAACAGCTGAGGTGAGATGTAAGGTATATTTGGGCCCCAGACCATGGTCCAATTTTGGGCCCCATTTCAAGAGTCCTCAATCGTCACCTTCCACCACCCAACGTACACGCCAAGGACAACATTGAACAGGGATACTACCATATTTTTTTCCCATATATACGACACTTCCTCTAAACACATCTTTAATTCTATATTATTTTATGTATAAGTTCCACATTCCCCCTTTATTTCTGTTTAATCTTCACTTACTCACCTCCCACTAAGATTATTCTTGCTAAGTCACTACCAATAAGATAACAACAAGCCAAAGAAACAAATTAATGCGCTGAGCTGAGAATGGATTTGACGTATAAATCCAAACCAAATCCCACTAATTACATTTATTAAATCATGATTAAGTGAACTACACGTATGTCACTTTCTTAGAATGGTTCATCTTGTCTTTTTTTAGTATATTTTTACAAGAGTTTTCATGTAATATTTTTTTACAACAACTTTTATAACATTATCTCCTTAGTTCTTCTTTTCTTTTTTTATCTCTATCACGTTAATTGTTATATTGCACGTTTTATTTACTTTTTAATTTTATTTATCGTTTATTTTATTGTACAAAAAACTATATAAATACAATTTCTCTTTTATAAGCATTATTATCTGCAACGTACCATCTCGTCTACGTATCTAAATTCGATTAGCAGTCATATTGGATCATAATTATTCTTTTATTATCAAGAATTTAAAAACCCACTACCTAAAGTAATCGTTGAAATTAAAATTCTACCAAGACAAAACATAAAAAAGTGAAATTTTATCTCACAAATCGATTGACTTTGAAACAGTTGGATATATCTTCCCTTCTAACTTTCGTGATTAGTTTATGACGTACGGTCTTAAAACCTGTGGATGGATAAGATGGATTAATTATATTAGAGAATCAAATGATCAAATATTCATTGATATTTTATTGGAACAATAAAGAATTTCCCATTTATAAACTTATATATTTTTTATCTTAAATGTGTATATATTTATATAAATGACATATCATTCAAGATAATAATCTCAAGACATTATAGCTATCCTTGGCTTGGACGAATTATCTGAAGAACATCGCTTAACCGTAATAAGAGCACGAAAAATTGAACGTTTCTTATCATAACCTTTTTTCGTAGCAGAAGTTTTTACCGGTTCGTCAGGAAAAAATAATGATTAATCATAATTGCTAGATTAAAATGAAAGATTATGATTAAAATATTTTAAATTTAAATTAAAAATTCATTTAATCATAATTTTTTTTATAAGATTTATATAAAAAAATTAATATATATCAAAATCTTTGTCACGTATCATGATCACCTCAATCACCATCATCATAATTGTTATCATTACCATCATTTATTATTTTTAATATCACTTCTTTTTCCCTCTTAATAACACACGATGCATTTTTATCATTATGACTTTCTAAAAAAAATTAAATCATTAATTACTTTTAATTTTTTACATTAATTTTTAACCTAACTTTTCATAATTAATTAATTTAAATTTGTTATATTAAGTTTTTCTTAATCTGAAATTTCAACTACTTATATTATTAACTTTTTTATATTTATAAAAATATGATATTTGTTTTCTAAATTTAACTATATATTTATATTTTTCTTATACATTTAAGTTATGATGCAGATTTCTCTTTTAATTTTAATTTTTTATTTATATATTTTTAATAAAAATGTTACTCAAGTAAAAAAAATTCAATTCTTTTTTCCATTTAAAGAGATATTTTTTTATATTTATAGTTGAGACTTAAATCCAAAGTTTTTCTTTGGAAAAAGATTTTTCCACTTAAACTAATAGAACGTTAGTCTTTTTTAACTCATTTTACATGGGACCAGTACAAAATATGAAGTTTTAATTACTTCTCCTTTTTTTTGCTTATTATAACTCGCAGAAGTTATACAATCAGGTCAGTTATATATCACTAGTATACTACATTTAGTAAGGCTTATTTGTTTGGTAAATATACAGAATAAAAAAAAATCAATATATTAGTGGCTAAATTTAATGACAAAGGTTACTATTTCATCACTAATATAGAGTTGATAAAATTTTAGTGACAAACGTTTTCTAAAAATTACATATAAATTATTTTGTTATTAATTTTAAATATTTTTAAAGTAATACTTTATTTAGGAGTAGCAAATAGATCTAGTTATATACCTTTTAAATTTCATTCAAAGTCCAAATAATTTGGATTGGTTCCTCTCTATTCCTTAAAATCAAATAACTTGAACACCCCTATTAATGGAAAATAGGTGTCAACTTTTTAATAATTTTATGACAATTTTAAATTTTAAAAGTATATTCGATCAATTTTAATTTATTAACTATTAATTAGATATAAATTGAAATTTACACAAATGGATTGGATATATCATGGATAAATAGATTATTTTGTTACCCTTTATTTATTTTTTATTACTTTTATTTATACACTTTAACATCTATATATTTTGGTTTGGTGTGACCAGTTTGGTTATGAAAGGATTAGTTTTCATAATTAATAGTTATAATTTCATTTTCAATAATTAATCTGTTTTCTTACAAAATATAATTAATTTGTTCCAACTTTTAATATGTGAAACACATTCCTCGATCTTATACTTTTTATTTTAGCAAAATTAAAATTTTAATGCTATTAATATAAAAAAATATAGTTTATATATTTTTTATCATTTATATTTGAATATATTTTTCACAGTATTTAATTAATAAATTTGACATTTCATGCAGTTGTTGACATGTAGATATCAAAATTAATTAAGTAAGAATGTAAGAAATTTTTCTGCTAACATCCCATCAAACTTAAACTCTTTTAATTCGTTTATACTTTTAATTAATATATTATGCATTATCATAATAATTTTAAACAACTCACGTGAATATTAATATTTAATGAGCTGGTTAATTATAAATTGAAATCACAACAACCTATAACTATTTGTCGATTAGGGACAGTTAAATCATAAATGTTCTAATTTAAATTTCAAATTAAAGAGTTTCAAACTATCCTATTCGATCAATTGATTATTATGCTTCTATAAATATTGGCTCAATAGTATCGACCCAGCATTTACGTAAGTGGAAAATGATGGGAGGGCAAAGTTGGTGGCTTGTAGTTTCAGTACTTTATCCAAAACTTTTAATTTAATGCAAACTTCAAACACCAAAAGATCCAATTAGTTGTGTTTAAATAGATAAGGGAGTTTAAGACGTGCAAAGGTTCAAATCTGAAATGATCGATCAAGCCAAACTTCATCAATTGGAATGGACTTTTGAACAATAATAGCAAGGTCTTAAATACTATGAACAAAAAGATAAAGGAGTCAAAGCTTACTCAAAAAGCTTGAAAGGAGCTTAACGATGGAAATGACAATGATACCTATGCTTTACAGCTTTCCGCTTCTTTGGTGAGGATGAGATCGAGCGACGTCGTTTTTTCTAGTTAGTTTCACTTTGCCATCAACATTCAGAGCCTATAGCCCTACATTTCCATCTCTAGCTATTTCAAAAAATAAAGGATAAACACGCGTGGCAAACCTGTCGATTTTCAAAAATAAAATAAAATAGGGTACCAATGTAACGCAAACATCATATACATTAAGTGGTTTTTCCAATTACGCATACTTCTTTTCATCAAAATAAAAAATAAATAATATTGAAAACAAACAGAGCTTGTAAACAGACTGATTGCTCCAAATAAAACCTCCCTGATAATGAATCCAGTAGTTGCATATATATTACTGGATTATTCTATGCAAAGTGGGATTGTACCCAAAACTTGATGCCTTCATGTCAGTCATCTTCCTCTGATTTCAACCAATTTTTAATGAATATAGACTGAGGTGTCCAAATCCACAGGTTAAACAAAGGGATTAGGCCATAATTTCAACTTTGTATTTATTATATACGTTAATTAGTTAAATATTTGACGGTTCTTTTTATGATACATAATAAAATAAACAATGGATAAGGAATTTTAGTGGAAGCACTGAGGCGCTTAGGCACGGGCCATACTTATGTTACATTATATATAAATTAATTCATCCAAATCAGAGGGCATAAGTGTCGCAAGCCTAACTAATAAAGCTGTAGATACCTACTGAAATGAATGAAAAAATGTTGGAATCTATCGCCACAACATAAAACGCAAACAAAATGGAATCAAGTCAAGAGTAATTGTTCCCTTCTCGGAGGAAAAGGTTCACTTTTGGCCGTTCCCCTAATCTCATATAGAGTTTTGTTGTTTTAGCTTTACTACGATTTTGTTTAATCACAACGAAGATGTTCTAAGTTAAACACGTAGGATTTGATTATCACTTTGGCTAGATACTATATAAAAGAAAATGCGCACACCCACCTATTATATTAGATGAATAAAGTGGTATACAATGTATATGCACGAAGAAACTAATTAAACATACGTGTATGTTCATTAGAATACATAAAATTAAATTCTAAAGGAACCACACCAAAAGTTACATGCTTAATTATTCATGTTTCTTTGTCGTGAGCTGCAGCTTTAGAAAAGTCTCTTGAAAATATTATAGCTGCCTAATTAGTACATTAAAGCTGACCCGTAACTGTATTAAGGGGAAAATATAATCCGTACACATGCCGTGTACATAGTCGCAGATCATAATCATAATAATTACATTTATTATATTGGTAGTGAATGTCACTTGTTTAGTCCTTTATCTGGATATTTAATTCATCCAAAAAAGAAAAAGTTCCTCCAAAACTACAGCATATTTAGAGATTTTGAAAAAAAAGTTGTTCTTTGGAGAACACAATACAGAAAGTTGTAAACTGTTTAATCCTTTTCATTTTCTTCAATGATTGTCGGTCTTTAGTTTTTATTTTGATTCTTTAAGCCTAAGTTCCAGCAAAATCATTTTAAATTATTTTAGATGAAATTATATCTACAACAAAAAGAAGTATCCCTGAATTATTATATACGTAGAGCACACTATTATACTTTGATTTTAAGGATTTATTTTATATTTAACTGAATATGCAAATATTTTCCAATAATGTTAAGAAGAAAAAGTCCATTAATTTTTTCAATCAAATTTGAGCTTTTTTAATTGTTATATATATATATATATATATATATATATATGTATTATTTCTTTGTCATATATATATATGATGTGATGACACAGTTAATTAAACTTGTAGAATTGAGCTATGAGACAAGACGACAAAAAAAAAATGAAAGGTGCAAAACCACCAAATTAAAGACCTCAAAAGAGAAAGAAAATCACTCAATAAGACGGCTTTTAAAAAGGATAATAAAAGCAAATAGTTATTTGTTTTGTTTGTGCAATGAGCGAAGTAAAAGTTGATTAGGTGCGGTGGTCATGTTGGGGTTTGGCTTGTTTTTGAGGAACAGCAACTTAACTTCGACGGAGAAGTAAGGAACTTGTTGATACTGATCCCCACTGATAAATGCCGATATTAAAATTGAAGGATGTCACTGCCATGTTCCACCAAGTCACTAATCGCCCTCATAAATCCCACCATGATTTGAATCAATATGTTGAGTAATACTGCATATTGCATAAGTGTAAAATCTAAATAATGCGTAAATTTCAAATTCATTCTTAAATAAATTGCTGAGAACTTCGTTAGTTCTCGAGAATATACATATATATGAGAAATAATCAACTTATTTCATGAGTAATTTTTTGTTATTTATATTTTTGAAATTTAATGATTATATTAAATATCTGATCTTTATTATTAAATTTTAAGAAAATAAATGATTAAGATGAAAAGTAATTTAATCACTATATATATATATTGTGTAAAAACAAATGAGTATATATGACACCATCACTATGAGTATAAATAAGGAATCAAAAGATGAAAGCAAAACTGACTAAAAAAAAGCAGATAATGACTAGGGAAGAAGGGGAGTGCCATGACATTATGTAGCAAAGGGATCAACATCATGACTTTCTGTATTAATTACAACTATTTGAACATTATATAATAATCCAATAATCTTGTAAAAAAAATGTTAATCCAATATGTGTCCAAAAAAATATACTAGTATATTGTATATAATACGTATATAAATTGTAATAATGTAAAAATGCGTAGAAAATAATATGCAAAAGTATTTTATCTTAACTTTTGCAATCTTTAAGTTGCTGGCAATATAAACATGGTTTCTTGATGCCGGAACCACAATCACTGTCGATCCTTAACTTAGATGGCAAAGAGATAAAGCTATGCAGAGTGTTGCGGTTCGCATTCCGTGTAGACCGGGTCTATCATCAATTGGAGCAAACACCACAAAATTATTTGATTTTTCAAATATATAGACCAATTTATTAAAGCAGAAAAGAATGGATTTCAAAAAAAACAAACTTAAAAAGGAAAAACAAAAAACAACTAACGTCCTCTACTTGCCGCACTATTATTTTAGCATCCAACTTAAAAAAAGTACTAACGACATTTTTAAGATGGAAGAGTTGCTCTGCTGTCACGTTTTATTGGAAACTTTATTGACTTTATTGACTATCACAGTAAAAGTAGGCGTAGAATTCAATGATTGATTAATTGCATATAGCAGAACATAGGAACATTGATAGCCGTACACTTCAAGCTTAGTATTTGGATTATGTCTTGTCAATGAGTAATATTACAAATAAAAAATACATAAAAATAAAACTAATAAAGTCAATATATAATGATGATTGATGAGTCTAATTACAATTATGTCTCTCTCTCTCCTAATTTGATTTATCTAACATGAAAAAGGGTCCTCATTCCACTTCAAGTACTGAGATTTTGTGATTTCGGGTACTGGTATTGATATAGTTAAATTTTAATCATTATCCCTCTTAAGAGTGTTAATTTCTCTGATTTTATTGGTATATATATTGGCTTTTTTGGCCATAATGGACAAATGAGAACTCAAGAACTATATGTCTTAAACTTTAAAATAATGAATAGTTAATTGGAGTATACTTTTATCTTGGGTTGTTTAAATTACATTACTTTATTTATCTGTTCTTTCAAAAATAACATTGATCACGCTAAGTTTTTTTTAAAACCAATGTTAAATAAAAATTATTAAGATTCTCTAAAGCGCAGTGTGTACTTTAATTTAAAAATAAAGTCCGACATCAAGGATTACTTAAAAATTAACTGTTTGAATTTAATGTAATACAAACATACAAATCAAATAAATAATGATGAATTTTAAAATTTAATTGTCAATTTAAATTTTGATAAAAACACAAAGTTACAAATAATAAATTTGTTAAAATGCATGTTTCCTTAATTATTACAATTTATTATTACTAGTTACTACATGACCTTTATTCTCAATTACGGCAAAATAAGGCTTCGATACAATTTGAAACAAACATTTTTTTATAAATATAAGTTAATTACTAGGGATGTATTAGCCATTAGGAATACAAAGGTGGCAGTAACTGTGTGATACAGTGAATCCTCTGTTCCATTTTTTATCTTCTTTTTTCTCCAATTACAATATACTAACTCAAGTTAAAAGGTCACTTTAGTGGCGTTAAGCGATCTGTAACTGTTCTTTGCTTTCAAGTCTTTTAATCCTAGCGTCTCTAAGAAAATTTAGCTGCTTCATTCAACAAATACGAGGTTGCTTCTTCACAGTGCACAGCTTCACCAGTGACGTCCTCGTTGATCCAAAACTTAATTCCTTGTCTTCGGGAATCAAGCCGAATTGGAGAATATCGTTGAAAGAGAACTAAACACAGCATGATTAGGACCAAAGAATTGGAATAAATTTACGAGAAACATTTCTTGTAATTTTGCAATCAATTCAACAATATTGTATTTGTCATTTAACCATACGTATGATTATGTGGTGTTAAAAAGTTCTAATTTGAGTAAAGTAGTGGAATATTATTAGTATATAATATAATTAAGAATCTCTCTCTGTGTTCAGGTAAATTTTAATGTGATGCAAATTTCCTATCAATTGAACGTATGGGTGGTTTCGGTTGAGCCCACCTCATAGAGAGGCTGAAACAAGGCAGTTATTTAAATGAGAAATAATTGGTAGGTTTAAATATATTTTTTCTCTTCATTTTAAAATTAATTTATTTTAGTCTTCTAATTTAGAAATAATTTGCTTTTGATTCATATTTTGTATTTCTTTTTGTACATTTTGTAATTTTGTTCTTTTTAGTGGCCGATAAAGACCAAAATATAATTTTCAACTTAGAAAACTAAAGGTCTCGGTATGATTGCAAGTTTTTTTATTTTCAAATATAATTCTTAAAATAAAATGTGTTTGACAAAAATAAGTTAAAATAGATTTTAAACCATTTTTGAAACACTTTTACACTCATTTTCAAAATTAAGAAAATAAATTTTGTGAATTTGGTTTAGTTTTAAAGAAACACATTTCTCACATTTGACAATAACATTTTTTGTTTTTACCACCACTATCACCACCATCATTATTGTTAATGTCACTATCATTGTCACCATTGTCACTACCACCAATATCACCTTTGTAATCATCACCATCACTAATATCGTCATTGTTACCATTACTACCAATATCACCTCCATCATCGCCACTACAACCATCACCACTGGCTGCTGACACTATCAGTGTTACCACCATTGCCATCATTGACATTACTCTACCACCACCACTAGTTACCACCCCTACTATCGCCATCACTAGTTACCACCCACGTCATCATCACCATTGACATCACCAATATTACCACCACCACCACCACTACACTATCACCTCCATCACCACCTCTACTGTTGTCACTGCTGACACTATCACCATTATCATTATCGTAACTCCCACACAAAAACACTTAAATTAATTTTAATTTAATATAAAATTTTGCTAATAAGTTTATTTTGAAACTAATCATATTTATAAAACTGATTTTAAAATTATTCAAAACTAAAACTAAAAATTAGTTATTATTTTTAAAAACTTTGAAACTCAAACCTAAAAATAATCCCGAACAAGAAAAAAAATCAATTTAAGATTTGAAAAATTAAAAACAAACTTAATCCAAATTTAAAGAATAAAACTTTATTTAAATCTAATTGATAAATATCTCTTCATTTTAAATATTTAACTAATATGTTTTATATTTTTATTTTCACATCATGTGTCATATGAAGGTGTCACTGATTAGTTTTGTTAACCAATAGCATTGACAAGGTCCTAGTCCACCACTATGACTAAACAATGTTCTCCAACGTACATGCTTACCTGGCTTTTTTGTGTGCCCAAAATTTGCAACCCAAAATATCCAAATCAGTTTCACAACTTAAAAAAAAACTCTTATTACTAGCCTATTAAATTGGTTGTAAAGAACATTGGGCAATCAAAACTCAAAAGAATAATATAATAATATAGTTATAAGCTGAGTCTGAAGAGCACTAATGGTCTGTTGGTGGTATCCTGGCCCCGTCTATGATTCCAAATTTGACGAGAGGTAATGGGCGTGTCGGCATTGACACATAAGGTCTGTCCTCTACTTCTTCTTTTTCTTACTTGCAATGGCACACAAATCTAATCATGTTATGCATCATGATTCATTAACTTCATATATGTTCCACTTGCAGCATTTCTTGCTATTACTTTTCAGACTCCAATTGGTTGCCTTGGCTAATCCAAATCTAGGAGCAACGGCAAGTTGGATAGCCCGTGTTTTTTCACAAAGAATAAGATACTAGACTAGTCTGGAGATTTTTTTTTTTTTTTTTTTACAATAATCACACTAAAGTTTGAATCTATGACTTCATATATTTTATCTTAACCCCACCACAACCTGCCACTAGGCCAATCCTAGTGGGTTTAACGATGAGTGTGGCGATGATACAGATATATATTATTGTTGCAGACTAAAAATCTCATGAATAAAGAATGAGAATAATAAACAGAAACAATGGCAAGTCTTTGCTTCTACCACTTGAGATTGTGAATAACTGCCGTAGGACATGTTGTCGTTTTTCTGGTCAACATGAAGAGACAGATTAAGAATTGGAAAGCCAAAAAAATAAATGTGGAAAATTATTTTTCAACAACAAATTTGAACAAAGATTTATACAAAAAAGATAAAAAAAAGAAAGAGAGAAAATCTTTTGATAAGATAACTGATGTGATATATATAAAATGAAAAAAAACTTCAAATAATGCTGTGGAAATATGTTGTATGAATAATATTTGTGTTATACTACATAATTTTACAAGACTACTTTTTTTCATTTTCGACGGTAGGTTTTCATTTTCCATTTGAATGATTAAAGCTCACATGATGTATGGTGGAGAAAGTTAAAAGACTCGATGTATATAAAGATTCGCTGCAGGCACATTCAACAAATTAACTCGGGCATTAACTTATAATGATAAAGAGCAATATTCCTTGGTAAATCATCATCAACAGTTTACAAAACCTGATCTTCTAAACTTTAATATCTCCATAGTTTCCATTTCCCTTCATGGCCAGCCATGATGATCATAGCGATCACTTCATGATCTGAGGCTAAAAGAAAGAGCATCAGAACCCAGAAAACTGCGGGGCTGCACTAGGGTCATTTCGTTTCTGGGGTGGTTTCATTTTTCAACCTAAGCCATGTAGCTATCATATTCACAGGCCACAGCAACTGCACTCCAATTATGAATATTTCATTTTTCCTATGCAATAATTCATTCCCCACTAGTCGCAAGCAGTTACGAGAACTGGTACCACCCACCACTAGACTCAACAGAGTAATATTCGTGCCCGTGATGCATCACCAGGAAAAAAATGACACAATCTCACTAACAATAATAGCCTTGATCGTAAATATCCCACAAAGACAGTAGATAGCAAACTTGTCACTTCAGGGGGATTTGTAAATATTGTACTACTACAGCGAAATTAGTATATCATCATAATATATGGGACAAATTGAAATGCATGATTAAAAAAATCTGACCTAGCCACTCAGGTGTGTGGTATTGGTGGACACTAGACACAGCACACCAGCTTTCCTAATGTTACCGTGTCTTATGTGTAACACTTCCCAAGATAAGGAATATAATTATAAGGTACTAGTACTACTTAGGAAACAACAGAAAGGAAACAAAACAAAACCGCATAGTATATGAGTGTGCAAGGTAAGATATGATATGTGTGGAGGATGACTGGATGATCAGTAGGAGTAGTGGGTATAAAATAATAAATGATGAACAGCACACATGTTTGGTGATGGGGAGACATAAAAATAGCTAGCTGACGACAATGTGAATATAATTGATCGGGGCCCCTAGCTTGCAATTGCATTGCTACCAGTACCATCTCTGTGTTAAATTGGAATGCCCTATATATGGATTTGGCCACAGATATATATACCCATTTACGCGACCTGTCGTAGTCACACTATTCTGATGTGTCTTAATCACTTGAAAGCTCCATAGCTCCAACCCATTCCTTCCCTAGTTTAGGGGTTGGGAGGAGCAGAAATATCCTTTTATTCCTATTTCTTGGGATAGTCCGGTGTCTAGTCTTCACTTTTTTTCTTTTTGACATGCATTATTTACAGGTTATTGCTAACAAGTTTTCCTAGCATATTAAAATCATAAAATAACATAAAAGGTATAAATAATATAATTTTATGTATTTTAATATATAAAAATCACCTTTTAATTCTTTAACTAATACGTTAAGAATAATACTAATAATTATTTGACATATTTATATAACAATTTTTACAATATTTTTCTTTCTTTCTATTTTTAATTAACATTAATTATCTTATCATACATACTTTCTTTTTTCTCTCCATACAATACTTTTAGAAAATATATATAAATATAATCTATTTTTTCTTCTCTTTTTTATGATTTCTATTTTCCTTTTGTTTACTTTTTTTTTAGTACGGAATATCCGTTGCGGTCACCTTTCGTATCGCAACCCCCAATATAGTTGGGTATATTAATGTTGGAGAAAGAGTATTTAGATTTGTTAAGAATAGTTTAATTTTACTTACTTGTTACACAAAAAACAACTTTGTATTAATAATTAGTATATTAATAATTAGAAGACTGTCAACCAGTGCTTAAATAATGAAAAATGATTTTCTAATATTATCAATACACATAGTAGTATTCAACAAATAATTTATATTTATTAATTCTTTAACTAATGTCTTTTAAGGTGTGGTGGTCCAAAATAAATTATTTTTAATTATATTTTTGTATTATCCAATATATTTAAAAAAATTCACAATAATTATACAGTGAATTGTGAAGTTGAAAATATGATTCAAAAGATCACAATTAGTTTTTGTTTCCCCAAACATAACATCATTCTGTCCTTCCAACCTTCGTCAAAATTCAACAATGGGCTTTTTTTAGATCAACACCATGTTCATATATATATATATATATATATGAATAACCATCTTCTCTAAAGATTAGAATAATTAATCTCAATCATTAGATTAAAATAAAATATGAAATTTTAATCATAAAATCTTTGTAAAATTTATCAAACAAAAAATCAAATATCTTAAATATTTAATTTATGTCAAAATTATCACCACAACTATTGTCAATTTTGCTGCCACCACCACCATGACAACAGTGGTCATGTAGGCGATCGAGGTGGTGGTAGTAACAACGATGGTAGCGACAACAATCATGACAATTGTGGCAAAAATGGTCGTGACGGTTGTGGTGATCATGGTGATAATAGATTTGACATATTTTATGGCATTATAAATTAAATTTTTAACATATTTAATTTTTTGTTTGATAAATCTTATAAAGATTCTATGGTTAAATCAAGTTTTAATTTGAATTTAATTTTTTTTAATCTTGATCTTTCATTTTAATCTAACGGTTGAGATTAATCATTTTCATTTTCATATAAGATGATCATTTTCATTTGATACATCATATATATATATGGAGCAACCAACATTTACTCTATATATGAATTAATGCATCAAAAATAAGAATTTAGTTTATGGTAAAGGCTAACGTGGACCACTTTACAAGTGGTCCATAGTGTACTAGTTTTTGTGACTGTTAGATTCATCTGACCTTCAAGGCCATATCATACATCTTCAATATCATATCACTCCTCCCCACATCTCCCTTCATCCACAACCCCTTTCCTAGTTAGTCAACCCACCGCAATCAAATGCATTGACCATTGGCCCATCTCCACGCCTGGTAAAGCTCTCCACCTCTCTGGCTAGCACAACGACAATGCCTTTATCTACCAAATCTTCACCAAGATCGACTCCTACATGACATCCTCGTTGTCATCATCCTTTTATTCATCTATCTCATTGATGGCGAAGGAGAGAGATTTGATTTTGTTCTGATTTGTTTGCGTTCTCGATCCCATTTAATTTGTTTGCGTTTTCTCGATCGTGCTAATTTCTTCGTGTTCTTTGGATTCTGTAATGATTTGTTTGCATTTTGAGTTGTTTTTATCTTGGATTTGACAAACCATTCATGTTTTATCAATGATTAAGAAGGTAAATGGTCCAAGGATTTTGGATCTATGAGATTCACATAAGCATCAGATAGATCTTCGCAGAGGAGGGTGGAGGTGACAAAGAAAACAAATGTCATTGTCTAAATCGCCACCAACGACGAACGACAATTGCTAAGAGGAGATGAGGGATCCAGAGTGAAATGACCTACTAATGTAAGATTAATCTAACTGTAAAAATATGATTCATTATGGACCACTACTGATGTAAAATTAGTGATACTGATCTATGACATTAGTTTATACATCCAAGGTTGGAGGTCAATTTTCAAGTTTTAAAGAAACACATTATCAACTTTTTATCAAAAACATTGTTTTACAAACATTTTAAAATTATTGCAAATCATTTAATAGACATTTTTTAAGTTAAAAAAATCAAACACACCCGAACTATTAGCAAAGATAATAAATTAATATTTTCAACATCAAGCCCATCTAAATGCCAGATAGCCGCACATAGCAGCTGATCCCAAAAGCACTACAGCAAGATAGCAGATAGTTGCTGTTCTGAAGATTTTTATATAGTTTATAAAATGAATACTACATACATATAAATTCTGAAAAAATGATAAAAAAAAATACTCAATTCATTACATTAACAATAAAAAGCCATAGGTGTCTTAAAACATGCAAATAAAAAACAACAATGGCAGCAACTCGCTGCAGAGAGAAGATAGAACAAAACAGTTGCACTCACTACAGAGACGAGAAGCAGTGAGGCACTCACCAGAGAAAACAGAACTCTCTAGCGGGTGCCAGTGTTACAGAAGCATTTGCCAGAGACACCAAACATAGTCATCAGAGAAAGGCTGAGCAAGGTTTGAGAAAAAGCGAGGTCGAAACAGCAGAGAAATGAGGGTTGGATTGGCATATTGTAAGCCAAATAATTTTTTGGAAATGTGGTTGAGACACCAGACGCAGTCATCAGAAAAAGGCAGAGCAAGGTTTGAGAAGAAATAAGGTTGAGAAAACAGAGAAATGGGGGCTGGATAGACATATTAAAAGCCAAATATGTTTTTGGAAAAGAAATCCTTAAAAATTTAAAATCACCCCAAATAAAGGGCTCTAATGTCTGTTCAAAGGGCTTTTTTGGAATCGTCCCATAGTGCCACTATCCTGTCAGTTGCTATTTCTCTATTATACTGTCTGCAGGGGCCGCTACACTCACCTGCTATGCTATGGCACCAGCCCCTGTAGCAGAAGGGCCGCAAAGCCACTATAAAGCACTATAGTGTGCTACTTAAAACCCTGGATGTAAGGAGACTGATATTGGCATGCACAATTTATGCTGCCCTTGAAATAACTAAAATGGTTTGCTCCCAGACATCAATCCAAAATTTAAAAGGTTTTGGAAGAAATGAAAAACCAAGCAACTAATCCCAATCTATAGGATTAAATCTATCAAGTAGGAGAAAAGTAAAAAGGAGGAGTTTTAATGATGTGAAAAGTTGAAACCCTAAACCAGAAGGCTGTTAAATTTAATGTGAGGTAGAAAGTGAAGCTAGTTTATCAAGCTATATACATATAACAATAAGCCTTTTACGTTGAAGATAAAGACCGAGTGAACAGTAGCGGATTCACTCAACAACTATCATGAAACCCAAAACCGAAACCAATATCTGATGTACTGCCATATATCCATTATCCACAAAAATAAAGCTCACTCTATGAAGCCAATGCCCCCCAAAACTGAAAAGGACCAAAAAGATTTTTTTTTTTTCAAAAGAACCAATTACTCGAAGTCAATGTCATGAAAATATTTTAAACCCAGTTTCAAATTCAGATAAGAAGCACAAAATGCCATTGCATGCCAAAAGAACACAAAAATCACACAAGATAACCAAACAGTGCATTGGGTAGAGACAACAAATTCCATATCCCAAATACAGTAGACAATGTAATGAATACATCAAGAATTCATTTACAAGCATATGGAGTTATGGACAGAATGCAAACTCAGAAAGGAATCATGACTGAAATTATGTAGACTCAAAATAACTATACTGCAATTTTTGCTTATCTAAATCATGCCTACCAAATAATAATTACAGTCATAATTTTTCCAAATCACATGACTTTCTTTTATTAACAATTTGGTATAAGATCCATTGACTACAGTCTATAGGTAACACGACAATCTTATGCCAAAGGTGACATACACAGAAACACAAAGGCAAACATGAGAGAGATGTATGTGTTTTGAATGGAGAGATAAATTAAAAGAACGAATTCACAAATGAGGAAATATACCATATGAGGAATGGGGGTATACCTAGCCGAGCAAGAAGAGAATCAGGAATCAGGAATCAGAATCAGAACAAGCGAATAATGATAAAGCTGCAAAGCAAGGATCCCGCAACCATGAATTATGGGGATAACACTTACCCACTTTATGCAGGGTTAAGGACAAAAGCATAATTTAATAGTTATTCAAAATAAATGAGTTAGCTTTGTCCTCCCAAATTAGAGAAGAAAAATTGGGCATTGGGTAGATTGAGATGGAATAGACTCAATAGAGTTCAGCCAGCCTGTTCTGTCTTTTAAGAATTTAAACAATGTCAACTGACAAGATTCCATTACATCCCCTAGCATTTCATTTCTGTTCCTACCAACTGTAGCATAGCCTAAGAGAATAAGATGATGAGTAGGAAAATTCAAGAATAGCTACTAGAATATATTGATTGTGCAATTTCCTCACCATAAATGCTATTAGAACTATTCCATAATTGATGTCATCTTCTAGTAATTGTCACAGACTCACAGTATTTGGAAGCAGTCCAAATCAATAGAAGTGAATGTTATCAAAATGCAATATTAAATATCCAGCATAATAGACATTTGCCTTTTGCAAAACCTTGGCAAATACAATAAAAAGACATCCCAAAGAAATTGATCAAACAAACTTCTATAAAGGATTGAATAAGATACAAAATAAACATACTAAAAGGAGAAAGCCAACAAAAGAGGGAAATGTTGTAATATTGGTACTATACTTCCTCAATCATAAAATCATCAGCTTCCAGTTTGGGAGTTTGTTAGATGAATACAAACCAAAGGGAAAGATAATTATGCCTTCTTGTTTGATAAGAACATAGTTTACAACTGTCCTTGAGTGTTCATCATTTCCCCCTGGAATTAATAAGAAAAAATTGTAAGAGAATTATTTCACTAAATTTAAAAAAAAATAAAAAATTCGTGAGAAATATGAAGGTACAATTTAATTTCACTTACGTGTTCATCATTAAAGTTATGTTATCTCCTTTAAGAAGGATCCTCCCTGATTTAAAAAAAAAAAAAAAAATCCTTCAGAAAATGCATGAATGGCAAACACACATAGAACAAAATTTGAGAAACTGAAGCATACCTAATGTTTTTCTGCTCTTCTTCTTGATGTTTACTTCTTCAGCATCATCAAGAACCAAATTCATGTATTCATCAAAACCCTATTTGAAAAACAATAAAATCACATTATCCTTAGACTAACAGCTCAATTGGTCAAGTGACCAATATTTTTAACAACAGTGTGTTGTATACAACTACCCTACCACAGTTAATTCCCCCAAAGAACTGAAAAAGTTCACAAATTTTCCTGAAGTAAACAAATTTTAGATATGAGCTCAAATCACAGAATGCATGAGGAAAATCCGCACTTTTTGAGAATATGGAATAAATAGTACTGGGTAAATTTAAGTGCATGATTAGAAAATTTCTGTGAGAAAAATTTTAAGGGAACAACAGAACACCACTGTTAAACTAAATTCCCTCACAATCCAATACAATGATAATCACAGCACACATATGTACTCACACAATTTAAAAATAAAAATAAAAAACATCATTAAGATTAGGGTAACAAACAAGCATAAAAAATAAGACTCACAATGATTCGGCCTTCAATCCTCAAATCCTTTTGCTCAAATAGCCAAATCTGAATGCGTGCTTTCTGCGTAAATTAAGATTAGGGTAAGGGGAATTAGGGAAAACCCAGAAGGAATTAACAAACAGAATGAGAGTGGGAGAGGACTTACGCTCTGAAGAAACCTGAAAATCAAGTTCTGACAAAACCATGAAATGAAAGGAATTAGGTTAGGTTAGAGTTTCAGCAAAAATAAAATTGAAAGCAAAATAGAAAGTGAGAATGGTACAATGGGCTGAGTCATAACCCTCTGAACTTTGGTGCTCGCCATGGCTGCTAAGAGTTAGAACGATTGACGAAAGGAAGGATGATGATGGTCGGAGAAGAAGTGAGAGGTACACGGCTAAACCCCAAAGACTGTCCGAAGTGACAGATAGTAATTTTCTCACGAGGGTTTTAAGTTTTAACTAAACCACTCAAGAGTAATGAATCTACACTATAATTAATAAAAACAATTATCTCATTTGATATATATATATATATATATATATACATTTGATATATATATATATATATATATATATATATATATATTATAAATTTAAAATTAATTTTTAATAAATCTTTAAGATATAATTATTATTTTTTTTTAAAAATATTTTATTTTTTAAAATAAAAATAAAATCACAAAGTATCTCTTTTTTTAACAAATTATATATAATATTATTGTATTATAGATTTAAATATTATGATTATGATTTTCTAATGTATTTCTCAATATTTTAAAACTATATAACTATATATATTAATAAATATGTATATAAATATTTAAAAATTATATTATTAACATGGTTATGAATACTGTTACATATTCAAATAATTTTATATTTACATAAGTATTATATTATGTTAATTTATATAAATGTTTGTTTAAAAAATATCTTCATTTTAATAAAATTATTAATAATAAAAATATTTTATATTACATTCTATAATTATTCATTTCTCTTTTAAGACATATGTTTCCCTCACAAAAGAAAATTGACTAACATTAATTATAAAATGTTTGTGGATATTTAAATGTATAAATTATAATAAAATTAATGATGAAACAAAGAAGATGATAATAAATGTTGTTTTATTTTATTTTGAATGATGTAAAAAAAAATTATATATTCAATTTGATTTAATTCATCGCTAATTTTACTTTCATATAATATTTTCATTCTTATGTATAAAAAATAATTAAGTAAACTATAATTAATGGACACAACCAATATTAAAATGACCACGTCACTATGTTTTAATTATACAATATCCCATGTACGTACTGATTTGGGTGGTCACTGGTATCTCAATGAATACATTTTAAACTACTGTGCAAATAAAATTCACTTAACCACGGACTTAAAAATATCATTTTCTATTTATGAGTTTGTTTTATTTTAATTGTTGGTTGATCATTAAGCATTAAAGTTAAAGAAGAGAAATCACGAAATCAACTTCGTAAGGACAATGAGAAAGGACTTCAAGAATCAACATTGAAAAAAAGACCATTTCATATTAAGGACATGACTAAGTGTTTATTTAGATGAGTGTTTAATTGAATTTAATTAAAAATGACTTTGAAGTAAAGTGATTTATGATGGAATATTATTCTTAAAAACAAGTTACTATTTGTTATTAAAAAATCAATATAAAATTATGATTTAACATAAAAATTATCTAAAATTGTTTCAATCCAAAGTCAATTATGAACTCATAATTAATTATTGAACATAAAAAAAAAATTGTGCAGATTTACTTAAAATCTAACATAAATCCAAATATTCATGCTAAGGTAATTTTGGATAATCTAAATTTCCTTAACATCAATTTTAGTTCATTTTTTATTAAATACATATTTACAATGATAATATGGAGTGCTCATGAAAGTGACCAATGATTTTTGGCTTTGAAATTCTTAGTTTTGTCCTTTTTATGTGTGTATTATAATTGTATTTATTTTTTAAAATTAGTGTATTTGAGTTGATTGATCCTTAATTTATATGGGTTTTTTTTAATAAGCAAAAGGTATATTATTGATGGTACAAGGGTACCATAACCCATATATACAGAGATAACAAACAAAACACAATAAGTTTACTGTATTTAGCACCTATGTAATTCCAGAGAAGACCTAAATAAATGGTAACTATAAAAACCTGAACCAAAAACTTTTTGTGAGTTCTCTGGCTATATATGCCTAAATTCATTAGATAATAATTGTACCCAGCAATTAAGATTCACCAGATCACTTAAATGCCATAGCCCTGTGTTAGAGTTTAAGCACAGAATCTTAAAATGAAATTAGCGGAAACATAAACAAAAGAAAAATAACACGAGTATTTACTTGGTTTAGTAACTAGGAGAAAAAACCCCTTGTTACATACATCCAAGGACAAAGAACCTATTGTCTCTTTATTAACATTAAAGTACCAAGAAGAGTTACAAGTATATACCACTCTGTCCTACATAGCCAGCTTCTCAACAACAACAGTCAAACAAGATCTCAAGATTACAAGAACAATAAATAAAGATTTACAGAGAACCAGAAGACCCTGTTATAACAGTGTTTTGCCAGAAACACACAAATCTTCTAAAGCTCTCCTTCTGAGGTTCCTTTCGTGAGTACACATCAAGAACTCAAAGGAACTCAGAAAAGAGAAATAATCTCCACCTACAATACACTACCAGAGGGATAACAAAGACCTACACACAATCATTAACCACCACTATTAACGGACCAAGCTCAAGGTAACTTGAGAACACAGGAAACCCTAGCAGCTAGGTCACAAAAACAAAGAATCAGGAAGAAGAGAAAGCGTCGAAGCTTCGAGAGAAAGAATAGGAAAAACCAAAAGACAGAAAATGAAAACGTATCGTCACTTTCTGCGCATTCCATATTATATATATATATAAACTATTAAACAAAACGCATCATTCAGCTAATAGACGAAACACATCATTTTAATAACGGGCCATCAGAAAGCTTTTGGGCTTCACAACCATAAGTGCAAGCAAAAACAAACAGAGACTACAGATCCAATGACAGAGTAGGAGACAGACAAGGACATAAGGAGAACAAAGAACAAACATATACAATAAGAAACAAAACAGAACCTTATTTTTAGCAATGATGTCTCTTATAAAATATAGTCTAACATCTATATGTTTAGTTCTTTCATGATATGCACCATTCTTTGATAGATGAATGGCACTTTGAGAATCACACATAATGTATGGGATTCCTTCCCCTAATCCGAGTTCAGAAAGCATTCATTTTAACCATAGTGCCTCTTTTATTGTCTCAGTCAAGGCTATAGACTCAACTTCATTAGTAGACAGAGCTACTACATGCTCAGTGGCGGAGGCAGGAATTTTATTGAGAGGGGGCAAACATAAAAAAAACTATATCATAAATAAAAGTACTCTGAAGACAATACAAACCTAATATAAAAAAAACTATTATAAAAATTAAAATCACTTCACTTGACTCTTACTCTATGTGTTTTCATATTGTTAAAATCATCTATAATTGAATTCGTGCTAAAACTCAAAACAATTTCTTTTTCAATGTATGTAATCAAAAAATCATTAAGAAATTGGTCTTCCATTCTATTTCGAAGTCTGGTCTTGATTATCTTCATAGCTGAGAAAGATCTTTCAGTAGTTGTTGTAGAAACTGGAAGAGTGAGTACAAGTCTAATCACTCTATCAATAAGAGGGTAAATGATAGACTTTCCAGTTCTTGCTAGCCCTTGACATAATTCAGATGTAGTTGATAAATTAATCAAATCTGGATGTTTAGGAATGTCAAGCTCAAAATGTT